>WEZZ01031167.1:163429-173935 GCA_013400585.1 Chloropsis cyanopogon
GTTTTCATTATTAAAAAAAAAAATTAAAAGAAAAAGATATAGTAAGTTCCCAGCAAACAGAAATAGGAACTTACTAAGATTTTTTTACTTTACGTGGCTCAATTTCCTCTCCCTCCTGCAATTATCTGTCTGCAGAGGAAATAGCACACAACATTCTGTGCCTGGCTAGGAGGTTCATAAGGACAATGAACATACAAGGTAATACCATGTTATTTTTAAACAGATTCTTTTCTTTCTTGTTTTGTTGTTGTTTGTTTTTAAAGAATATTAAAAGCTTTTTTGCAGGCAGGATTTTGATGGCTCCATGACAAGAGAATGCAGCACTGCTAAATGCAAAACAGATTTAGAATGTTTCTGACACCTGTGCTGCACGACTGTCATTAAACAAGATGCTCTTCTGAGCAAATATGTTCTCTAACCTGTGCACTTGAACAGGCAGCATAAATGTCACTGCACTCAGGTGATGAAATCCTCACTGAAACCCCCTTAGACATGGGTCCTGATATTTCAGCTCAGGGGCTGCCACCCCTAAAGCCACACTGCTCTATATAAAGGCAAAGGTCCCTGATGTATCATCCTCAGCACTCTGACAGAAGATATTCCTGATGCTAAAATAAAATTACCCGAGATCCCTGTTACTACCATTATTGACCTGCCAACAGGCAGAAATGTAAAGATGGTGCAACCATTAAGGCTGTTACTTTTCTGCTGTTTGAGAGCTTTGATGTGACAACTTGAAAGTTGATTTAACAGCTCCTTGCATCCCCTGTCATCCTGCAGAACCTCCAGGTGATGTGGCAGCACCAGCTGTGGTGATGCAGCAGAAATAAGGGCTGTCATGGTTAGAAAATATACTTAGAAAAACTTGCTTAGCTAAGTCCTCATTAAGTTTTTGCTCTGCTGTTCTTTAATGTGTTGAGTTTTCCATTCAGTTTGTATTTTTATATAAGACAAACAATAAAGTTCAAGCACAACCAATTTCAGTTGACTTAGAAGCCTCTTCAGCTAGGGCATGGCTCAAGGTTATTTCAGTTTACCCCAAATCCAAACAAGGGTTTGCATTTTCTCTGCAGTTGTACACCAGCAGACAGGCAAATTAAAGAGTATTTAAAAGTAGCAGGGATCTCAAGAGAGGAGAGAGAAATCCAGCAGCATGTGCTAGGCTGGCAAAATGCCATTTGCTGATTTTGACCATGACATTTTATAACCTTTTTGTTTTAAATAAAGATCAAAACCTTAGGATATTCAGTTTCACCACCACTTCAGGAAGTGCTCGTAAGTTCTCTGCCATAACCAACCTTAAACATATTTATACATTAATAGGAGTCATTAAAAATATTTCATTATAATTAAACATTACATTCTAAAAGGGTCATTAAAAAACCTACTGTCTCAAAGTATGTGGAATATAAATCTTGCTGAAATAGTATCTGACCACATCTGTTCTTATACAAAAGTCACCACTTAGAAGTCCCTTTTAAAGTCTGATATTTCATGTACTTCATTAATCCTGAAATCTCTGAAAGCTGCTGTAAGTTGCTGGTGGCTAATCAAATGCATAAATTTGGACCACACAAACTCATGATCACTTTCAGATCTCCATCTAGTAAATCCCTCCCCAACAACTAAGAATGGAAGAAAATATTATTTTTTAATGACATGAGAAGCACAAAATAAGGAAGAATGGTCATCAGACAAAGACTCTACTTAGTAAAGACAAAACCAGCATCTTCTGCAGCAGACATTTTCTGCCAAAATTAAATGTGTCAACACATAAGGTGTAGATCTGGATTTTTGCTGCTTCCCACACCATAAACACTGAAAAATAAATACTGTAAGTGTCATTTGTGGTTCTTTGCAATGTTTCCTTACTGTGCCATTTCTTTTTCCATCTGACTGCTAACTGCAGTGGTCCTGTTATCCATGGACTGGTATGGAGGCATGGGCAGCAGGTTGGGATTACAGAACTGAGGTCCCAGCACTCAACCCCCTGCAAATGCAGAAAGCAGACTGGCTTCAAGCAGGAGCTTTCCCTGGGGCAGAATGAGTGCCTGTATTTACACACCCTATCCAAGTGCTTTGTCAATGGGTACACTTGTTCCAGGATCACATTCCCTTCTCCTCGTTCTCCCAGCATCCTCAACTTCCTAGCATCCTGCAGGCATTTAAAAAACCCATTTAACACACCTCCCCACAGTGTAAACAGCGAGATTTAACAAAAAAAAAAATCAAAAATCAAAACAACACAGCTCTCCAGGGGTTCTGAAATCATACTGAAAGTTATCAAAGCCAAGGCTGTTTACATGTTGCCCTATTGGCTGTGTTTCCCTCAACAAAGAATTGTGCTTTCAAACACTGATGGACTAAAAATTCTCTGAAGAAATGTACACAAGGTATGTACATAAAGTAAATGTGTACACTTAATACCTGCTAAACTTGCCTATAAAAAAAACCCTCTGTGTTAATTCTCAGACTGACTTTAGGTGAAAGTTCAAGTAGAATAATTCCATTCTCCTTATCCCTCAAGCAAGTAAAAGGGGCCTAGAAGAAACCTGGGGAGGGACTTTTGACAAAGGCAGGTAGTGACAGGACAAGGGGGAATGGGTTCACACTGACAGAGGACAGGGTCAGAGCAGATATTGGGAAGAAATTCTGCCCTGTGAGGGTGTGAGGCCCTGGCACAGGGTGCCCAGAGAAGCTGTGGCTGCCCCATCCCCAGAAGTGTCCAAGGCCAGGCTGGAGGGGACTTGGAGCAACCTGGGATAGTGGAAGATGTCCCTGCCCATGACAGGGAGGTTGGAATGAGATGATCTTTAAGGTCCCTTCCAACCAAACCATCCCATGGTTCTATGACATTTATTTTCACTCAACTTCTTTTCATAAAGACTGGTTAATTTACCCAAAGTCCCAAGCTATTTATAGTGAGATCAAGCAGATCTCCTCGACAGTTTCCTGTATTTGTCACACCACATCTGTCACAATGCAGTCAAGGAGATTACTCTGTTTCAAGTCATATTCCAAGGCAGAAAGTCATGGATTCTGAGGAGTCCTGAGTGAGCAGGGAGACACCAGTACGTTTGGGCTAGAAGGGAATAGCATTTACCAACAAGACCTCCTTCCCAGCAAAAGTCAACACAATGCTTGGCACATCCAGTCTGTAACTCCTGCACAAGAGAAGTGCTTGTGCCCACACTGCCCCCTCCACACTCTCAGCTGCAGCCCTGGCAGCAGCCAGGAACTCACACAAAAGTCCTAATTTCAAAGAACAACTTTTCCTTAAAATTCACACACTGATAAAATCGGCACTTGGTTAAACTTTACCACGTGTGGCTCAGGTCCTATCCTTATCCCAGCCTGGAGCAAAGAAGTTGTCCTGCTTCAGGAGGGCTGTTTCAGTCTTTGATAACTCGCCCTAATCAGTCCTAATTAGTCAGAGTCATTGAAGAGCCTTCTGCCCTATTAAAGAGTCATTCCCTCAGATACGGCACTGCAGAAATAGTTTTTCCTGCTGAGGCAGTTTGGAATTTCTGCTCTGCAGAACAGCAGCATGAAGAAAGGTGCTTGCACCAGAAAGCCACAAGGCTTATAAAATCAATCCTTGACATTTGAGACAGCCTCTTAAAAACAGTCACGGGGTATGCATATAATCACACTCCATAATTACACTAATTTGCACAATTAAGAGCTGGATAAACACCATAAATTTAAATGAAAAAAAAAAAAAACCAGGCACAGGCTGGTGCTGCTACTGGAATATTTTAAAAATCCAAAATATCCAACACTGCTGATGACGATTTCTGTAACCACGCAACACGAGAGCACCTTACTGAAATCCGGAGAGGTACTTGCCACCAAATCAAAAGAATAGGAACAAAGCAATAAAAATAGTTTCTTCTACAGCTCATCAGTGTTGTTTTCTTCTCAACCTCATCTTTTGGTGCAGTCACAACTGACACAACGGTTTAAATGCTCCTGAGATGCCTGTCTCCTGCAAAGTCCCCACTCCCTCCAAAACTTCCAAATTAGACAGACTGCTGCTGTTACAGAGCCAAGCTAAGGCAGAAATCCCAGGGCAGGCTGAGAAACAGACCTGAAACACACATTCACTGATAACCATCTTCTCCACGGACAAAGGTTTTGGCATTTTCAGGTTGCCACCTCACACTGGAGACGAAAGATGAAAACAACAGCAATACCCAGCAGCTCTCTGCCCGCCACCACATTGCTCCTGCCAGGCACCTAAACCCTCTGAGCAGTTATCTCCCCCATCAGACAAGATGTTTCCCGTACTCACCGCTCCATGTCTTTGCCTGCATCAGCATCTTCCTCATCAGGCTTGCCATACTGGAATTTTTACCCGTGTTGCCTAAACCTGCTCAGGCCCAAACCAGGTGGAAGAGGTAAAAAAAGACACCTGCATCTTGTCTCTGCCAGCGCCGTGGCTGTTCCTGCAGAGGCTGCCCAGGGACTGGAGGAGCAGGGCTGAGCGCGCACACACACACGCGTGCATGCACACGCACAGGAAGCCTGGAACTGAATCAGAATTAAATAAACCAACTTCCTTCTTCATGCTCCAGTATCTGGGCCGTAAACAAGCACTGCACATTAGCTGAGTGAAGCCGAAAAGCCCAGCAGTGAAGGACAAAAGAAGGGAGTGGCTCCAGCGAGGAGTAACTATTTTAAATACACAAACATCTTCCCATCAGATTAAACCCAGCTTTTAAATTAGGCAGATTCTGAAGCCATTGTTGTGACAGGGTAACTCAAGACAAACAGGAGACGCTGCTTCCTCCTCTGGAGAGGTCTCCTGGATTTCCAGTACGAAGCGTCCCATAAGCATTCCAAGTGCCTGGTCAAGAAGTGTTCATGAAAAGAGTTCCAGTCACTCCAGGGATGGAAGGCAAAGGAGGGGGAGGCAGATGTAGAAACAAGCTCCCAGAAGAGGTACCACAAGCTTCAGCTGCTGCACCTCGCAGTGCAGGAGCAATGGAGGAGCAGAGGGGGGATGCTGAGCTTGTGTACAGGTCAGAGCACGAGGCTTTGGCTACCAGCCTGCCCCACAAGCCAGCCCCCAGCCCAGCTCTCCAGGAACAAGGTCAGCCTGGCAGAAATGAGTGTGTGTGCAGGGATTTGGCAGGAGTCAGACACATCCTCCCCAGCAGCGTTCCAAGCACAGCCTGCTGGTGTTCTGGGAGATCTCCACCTCACCACACAGAGCCTCAGGCTCCTCCAGCTTCCAGTGGCTCTTCCCCAGCACTTTGTGCCATTTCCCTCACAGCACCTGCACCTCTGAGCAAACAGAGCACACCCCAGCATGCACCAGACCCTTTTGCACAGATCCAGAGGGCTCTAACATTTGCTCCACTGCTGGCAACAAAATCTCTGTTGACGGAGGAGAGAGCAGACAGTTCAAGTTCTACTGACCCGAGATGCTCCAAAGGAAGATGCTGATTTCTTTGACAATTCCACTGGCTCCCCAGCAGCTCTGTGCACTTGGCAGGCATGATGAGCAAGGGCAAGCAGAGCCCATGAGAGAGCCAGGACAGGCTGTGACAGGTGGGTGGCTCTGGCCAGTGCCCTGCCTGGTGTGTGAAGGGAGAGTGGCACACACAGACTCTGCCCATTTGCCCTGCCCAGCAGCAGCTCTCCAAACCTGCATGTCTGCTGCCATCAGGGAAGCCTGCCACATCCAAGCATCCTTGGAAGGATGGACAGGGCAGTCTTGGTCCATCCCTGAGGATCAGCCAATTCTCACAGTGACCATTCTCACCTAGGCTGGGACACAGGCACAGCAGCCCTTCTGCTCCCACTAATCCAGTGCTTGGAAAATGCCAGTCCAGAGGTGGGCTTCTCCCAACCACCTGGGGTGGGAAAGGCTTTGCAGCACTAGAGACGCTTCTTGTCTCTGAAAGCACACCAGAGTTACAGCAGCTCTTGGGCTGGAGCCTTCAGCAGGCAGTGTCTTCACTGATGACACCAATGAAAACATGCCTGACCCCTGTGTGGTTTCTCCAGCCAAGCCACACCGTGGCTGGTACAAAAGGCTGAGTGAGGAGAAAGCCAGCAGCTGGGCAGTCCTCACCCTCAGGATGATGAGAAGTGCCTGTCTGAAAGAGCTGCCATCCTATGTGTTTTCAGATGGGGTTTTTATTTGTCTTTCTCTCAAAAACCACTTATCTCATAGAAGGCCTTTTTAACATCTGAGCTAAAACATTGGAAGATCTGCAGCTATTCAAAGACCCTTTTTATTACCATCTTGCAAAGCTGGCTACTGAAGACCCCCGTTTTTTCTTACTCTCTTAATAAGACAACAGCAGATTCTTCTCCCCTACTCTTTTCACCTTGTCTTTCAAGAAATGAAATTCCTATAAAAGTAAAGTACAATTAAACTGCTGATAGCCATTAAGGTTAACTGTGAGATCAAGGGGTTGGAGTCAAAAAAGAAGCAGTGCTGCTCTCAAAACCACAGAATTCACATGAATTTTTCCAGGTACAGTGGAGAGGTTTCACAACAAGCCTCCACATGAGAGAAGCACAGCTGCAGAGAGGGAAGGGAGCACAGGGCAAGCAGTGTGAAAGCAGAGTGAAAGGCCAGTGCCCTTATGCCAAAGGGCTCCTTCTCCTCATTCCACTGTCCAAGCCTGAAAAGCAACACTTCATTATGGGAGAACTGCACACAGTTTCAAACCTTCATCCCTATTTCAGCAGGAAAAACTTCCTAGCAGGTAAGAGTTGGACTGAGCCAACATCCCTCCACCTTTGTTCCCATTCACTCAGCTGGGTTTGGGTTGGAAGGGACCTTAAAGATCACCTCATTCCAACCCTCTGCCATGGGCAGGACACCTTCCACTGGGTCAGGTTGCTCCCATCTGGCATTGAGCACTTCCAGGGATGGGGCAGCCACAGCTTCTCTGGGCACCCTGTGCCAGGGCCTCAGCAAATTTCTTCCCAATATCCCATCCATCCCTGCCCTCTGTCAGCCATTCCCCCTTGTCCTGTCACTGCATGCCTTTGTAAAAATTCCCTCACAGCTCTCTTGAAGCCCCTTCAGGTGTCAGACAGTGCCCTGAGATCATCCTGGAACCTTTTCTACTCCAGGCTGTACAACCCCAACTCTGCCAGCCTTTCTTCACAGGAGAGGTGCTCCAGCCTTTTCTTCTCCAGTTTATTTCCATGGCCCTTCTCTGGACTTGCACCAACAAGTCCTCATCCTTCCTATGAGGTTGGAAGAATCCAACATGCTAGCTAACTGCCTTAATCCATATTTTTATGTCCACATCTACCAAAAGACATTCAGAATTTAATTCTTCAAGTGTAATGAAATCACTGCTACAGTACAAAACATAAATCATGTCTTTCATCAGCCAGAGTAGGCTTCACATTAACACCCTTATCTCTGCCAAGAACCAAAACAATTGCCACATGAATATTAACAGGGTTCATGGGCAGGGTGAAGTGATTATCACAGGGAATCTCAGGAGATACTGCAGGACACTTCAGATTTGCACCAATGGACAGACCAACTCCTTCAGGCAGCCTGGTTATGGAGGAGTTCCATGTGGTAAAAATAAAAAGTCCTGGGATGAGACCACTTGGGAGCAAAGGGGAGAAAACACTCTGAGGAGTCAAAGCCCTTCATGCTTCAGAAAGGAAAATGTGATAGCAGCTCTGCAGCTTCTCACACCCCCATAAGGGCAAGAAAAATGCTCTTGAATTTATGATCCATTTAAGGTCACACAGAAAGATGAGTTTGGTCAGTTAACCCTTGAAGAGTTTTTCTGGGATAGACCAACACTAACATAAGAGATGGCAACAGGGAGAATGGAGAGCAGCACACAGGCTTCAGACCAGCAAAGCTGGGCTCAAACCCTTCCACCCACTTTCACTTTGAGCACCTCTTCCCCACTGCTCGGGGCATTCACCTGTTACACACCAGCTGAACAGAATGTTCTACACTTCACTGGTGAAAAGTCAATTACAGCTCCTCACCTGGCTCCAGAAGCATCAGGAATCATGCAATTTCCTGAGCTGAGCCCAGCCTTTCTTGGCAGCCAAGGCTTTCAAAGATTTAAACTTTAGACTAAAGCTTCACCAGCAGCACTTTAAACCTGTGCATATCCCTTTTGCTTCCCATGTAATTACAATAAGTTGTAGTAGCTTGTTGCTTGTTCCAAACAGAAATACAAGACCAAACATATTTTTAATATTACATATAAAAGCAGCAATCAGAATTTTTATTTCAGTTACAAATACACCCAAAACCAGAAAAATTATCACCTTGCCTAGGTAGAGTCACAGGGTATATTTTAAGGTTGGGATTTCATATATTTATGATACATGATTCTGGACCACGGCAAAGAGGGTGTTGCAATTTCAGATCACATCTGTACTAAGGATCCACCAGCTCCTCTAATTTTACAGGCTTTACCAAAAAGGAAGGACATCCTCTCCCCACCCTGAGATACTGCTCCTTCTACAGACTCTACAAAAAAGAAGAAGAAAAAAAAAAGAAACCCAGCAGCAAGCTGACACCCAGCACAGTGACCTGATGTTTTCCATGCATTTGCCCTCTGATAAGCACAAAAATGCCTTCTGCTGGGCGTTTTCCCTGTTAACCTTCCTGAGCAAAAACATCAATGCTGGGAAGAAAACGGAACCTAATGCAGTAGGTAATGATACTAAATATAAGCAGTGAGTCAAATCACTTTGTTGCTCAGGCATGCAGCTCAACAAGTTGTTTCAGAACAGCAAAAATACAGCCCCTAAAGCAGCTGATCATTCCTCATTTTTATGGGGTTTTGGGGGTTAAGTGGAATGTGTTCTTAGAAATAGAGTTTCACAGAACTCTGTGAAGCAGATGCAGTTCAGCAATTTTTTTACAGCAGCTGCTGCTATAAAAAACCTTCATCACCAGTGACCATCTAACAAAACATTCTTACAACTGGCCTAAGAAAAATGAGGGACAGAAGAAAGCACACAGGACACACAGGGGAGTATCCAGGGCACTGCTGAGATTCGTTTCAGATTGCTCCTGCCAACAAAACCACAGAATCACAGCATGAACTGTTCAGGCAGGACAGATTAAACTGGCTTGGGTGGCCATGCAATGAGGGAATCTGCTCCACAACTCCTCCAGCTCCAGCAGAAAGGCAGGATGAGTCCAAAGTGTTCAACTGCCTTGGAAGCTCAAGGCTGGCAAGGTGACAGAAAGCCAGCAGGAGATGCCTCCCACTATGCAAGGGACAGTGGGAGGCTGCTTTTGAAACAGAAAAATACACACTTGTTAAAAAGAAGAGATTAAATATCTAATGGAGAAGTCAATGGAGGAAATCAATGATGCATTAATAGCTTCGATCATTCTCAAAGTATTTGCACAGTCTGCATTCAAAGACTCTCTTTGGGGGAAAAAAAAACCAAACAAAAAAACCCCAAAACAAACCACAGAACAAAGTAGTATTTAAAAAATTTCATAAGTTATTTATTTAAAGTCTACCTCTACAGATACTCACCAACTCCCTATGTCCCATCCCCACAAATTGCATCCAATCTGGAAAAAGCCATCTAATTGAAAAATTCTGTGTTTTAATACCAATACCGTGTCTCTCTCTGTACATTAACTCAGAATTAAGATAGGCAAGGAAAAGAACACTGAGACTACATGGGAGATCACTATAAATTTGTCTCCAGTGACCGTCTTTGGGGAGCAGAAGTATATTTATTTACTATGTTTAAATGCCAATTGTAATTCCATGTCTCTGTTTTGCTTTAGCAAAATTTAAAACAGAGCAAAAATTATCAGTAACTGCAGGCAGCACTAACACTGCTGGGACTGATAGAACAATCAGGCTTTATGGGCCATGGAGAGCAAGGACAGGGGCTGTGGGGAGAACCACACACCCTTCCAGAAATGTGCTAATAAAATGACATATTGTCTTCTTGAATCCAAGACATCAAGAGCAAATGTCTCTAATAGCTCTTGATAAGACAAAAATCCACCGTAAAGAAGCATGAAATTCATGCTGCAAAAAAGGGGGACTCCATGTTTGTGACTTCTTCACTCCTTCAGCAGGAAGCCATTCTCCCTTGTCCTGCCAGCAGCTACAGGTGATGCAGAACAAGACAGGCAGTCCATGACTGCCTGCAAGTATCTGTTCTACCTCCACACAAAACCTGCAAGGATAAGGCAAAAAAATTCCCCCAAAATACGAGCTATACACAGTGACAAGCATTTCTCACCTCTTAGACAGCATTCTTGATGAACAAATTAAGTTTGTTGGAGTTCATACAGTATTTTAAAGTGCACTCCAGAAAAAAAATAGTGAAATTTCGGTTTTGATAAGGAAGAATCTGTAGCTTGTTCCCTCTTCTTTCTCTCTTCTCTACTGCTCTCCCTCCCTCAGGACACAGGCAATTTTCTACATAAACATGCAAGGAAAGATATACTAAATACTGCTTTTGAGCTGCAATTTCAGCCAGACCAAAAAAAAGAAAAAAAAAAAAAAAAAA
>WEZZ01031167.1:173948-195218 GCA_013400585.1 Chloropsis cyanopogon
AAAAAAAAAAAAAAAAAAAGAAAAAAAGACAAGAAAAAAAAAAGACACAAAGCTAAATTCAGAAGATGGGAAATCTGAACCAAAAGATGAAAAAGAACTGCAGAAATGATGCCATTGCCAGTAAAGGGTAAAGCCTTTGTGGCTGAGACACAGCAGAGTGCCAGCCTGGCAGATCTCAGCCACAAGGAGCTTTCAGCAGCCTAATTGCCTCCCTTAACTGGTGAGTGAATAACTCAGCATCCAGACAAACAGGAAATTCACTGGGAATTGAACAAGAGACAGCCAGTGGCTCATTCTGCAGGTTAATGTGCTTTTAAATGAAAAGAACTATAAAAAGATTACGGCCTCCTAATCAAACCACACGTTTTAAAGATGAAAGGGAGGGAAAAAAGGGGAAGTCAGGGAGACTGAGGATGGGAAGCTAAAATAAGGTGAGGTTATCTACAACAGATTAAATGGGGCAAAACCAGAAGAAATATGCACTTGGGTTAGTCTTTACATACTGTCCTGGGTCCTCACACAAGACTTTGCATTCCTTCACCCAGTGTGAGCAAAGCTGGGAATGCACATGGCATTTCTCTAGAAAAAGAATTCTGGGCTGTGTATCAGAGACAAGTGCATTCCTATAACCCTGTGTCCAGCACAAGGAGGAAATGCTGTTTGCACCTGCAGAACATCCATCTCACTTCTATCACTGTTAGCACAGCACTGCTCCCACAAACAAACAAAAGCTCTGCTGGGAGGTGAGATAAATGATTTTCTTGTCAGCACCAGTGCAAAGAAAAGCACATCAGATCTCAGCCTCCCCTGCACCTCTTGTTTTACAGGAGGATTTCTAGCCAAATGATGCTAAAAAGACAAAAGAACAAGTGTCTCCTCACACAGTTTACTTGCTGGTGCACCACAGAGGGAGTACATAATTCATTAGTATGCTAATAAATTTTCTATTTTATTGTAGGATACTGCCAAGTTAAAGTAACAAAATACTGCTATTACTCTGTTAGTGAACTATCTTATCTTTATAAGTAACAGAACATACAGTTAACTGACAGTAATTGCAGCTTTGGCTGCTCTGCAAGGGACAAGAGACTCAAAGGTATCCATTTCCCTCATTCTCAGCCACCCCCTGGTGCAATAAAATTTATTCATTGTGGCTCTGTTGATAACTCTTGAAGTCTGAGATATGTTTATTGCAGGTGCCAATATGATAAGAGAAGGATGCAGATATTAATCTTTAACTAAAGGTTTTCTTTCCCAAGAAGGTCAGCCAACCAGAATGACCACTTTAAAAACAAACAAACAAACAAACAACCCACCACCTTTCTCTGGGACAGTGCTGGCAGTGAGAGGTCATACTGCTTTCAGTGGGAGGTGATACTGCTTTAGGAATATTATGAAACCAATCCAGCACAAAATAAACAGAACCAACTGTTCTGTCTGTGGACTTGTGGGAGAGGACAGCGCAGAGCCACCCTCCACCTGGAGTGATCCTCCCAGCAGGAATTTATAATCTTAGAGCTCAGGCTGCTGAAGTCCTGCTCAATAACAGCAGAAAAAATTTGCTGCTCTTTACTTTTCTCCTCCTGGAATCTCCCTTTTCCCCCAGCACAGGCCAGACATGCTTAATGGCTGTGACTGCATACAAGGTCCTACTTTTGCTGTTGGCAGACAGCTGCCAGAAACCTACTCTTAATCCCTAAACTTGGGCATGTTGGTAAGGAAAACAGAAGAGGTCAGAACCACAGGAGAATCTTGTAATTTGCTCTCTGAAATAACCATGAAAGCCCACTGCAATCCACGTGCAAAAGAATGTGTTTTCCCTCACAAAACCTCAAACAAGCATTTCAGGCCCATGTCATCGTGGGAATCAAAGATGCCCCTTTTGGTAACTCATGGATTTCCACGTTGGCTGTGTGGAAGTCTGAATAGGCAGTCTAGTGAAGCAATTGTTTTTCCTTTAGCAGAACAGACAGGCAGTTGTTTTCAATTGTTTTGCACAGCTCTTCCTCATGGCCCTTGTATTTGAGAGTCGATGAGAGAGGGAAAAAAAGCTACAAGATGTGATAGTCCAAAAAGGCAAATCACATCATCAGATTCCAGGTGTGTTGCTAAATGGTACTTTGTGAATTTTCCCTCCTATGTGCTGGTAATCCTGGGCTTTGTTTGAACGACAATTAGAGGCTACCAAGCAGGAAAAAAAAAAAAAAAAATCCACTGACCTTCATCTCCTTCCTTGTTTTCAAACGTTTGTCAGGAGAGGAGGAAAGCACGAAGCAGCAATTATGAGATGCCAATTTTACTGCAGAAATCAGGAATACCTTTTAAGCATAAGCACCAGTTGCCTTGTTTATTGGAGCAGAGTTGACCCAAGCACTCCTTGCTTTCTTGTGAGTGGGACTGTGAGTCACCAGTCGGCTGAAAAACGTCAGCTGAGTGTTATGCCAAAGCTGCTCAAGTTTTTCTAAGAGGGGGTAAGTCAGACATTTGACAGGCTGCTGGACTGCACCCAGTGCAAGCAATAGGCAGACAAAAATTTAGTTCCCAAGGGAGAATCCCTCCCCAGCAGCATGGAATAGCTCTGGGATACCATTTTTGTGCAAGGCAAAAGGCACTCTGGACCCCTGGAGCATGGCTTCACACGCTAACTCACCACTGGCATGTCAATAACTGCCTAGAACGATCTGTGCAAAATGGTTTTGTGGAAAATGACTGCTTTGAGGGAGCAGGGGTAGCGTGAGTGAGGCCCACAAACCCCAAATAAAAGTACAAACATGGAATTTGAGTGAGGGGACAGTAGAGATTGTCCCCTTGGCACGGAGGGAAGGCTTGGCCTCTTCGGGGCAGCTGCTGCAAACCTTTCTAATTCTCCAGCAACCTCAAAAAGAAAGCAGATAAAAGATATTAAAAAAAAACAAACCTCAAAAGGATAAGAATTTTAATCTAAAAATGAGCAAGATGGCACTACTGCTGCATGTGGGGCAGCAGAAAGGAAGGGAAGCACGCAGACAAAAGAGACAGGATGAGAAATATCATCAACTACAGAAGGAAATGAGAGAGGAGGAAGAAGAGAAATAATAAACCAGGCTGGAAGAATAGATGAAATATAGGAAGTGTCATAATCAAAGTGCATATTACTGCTTCTTTCCTATAAAACCACAGGGGACAAGATCATACAGGTATTTTCCACCTCATCTAATAAGCACACATCCCCCAGCTAGTGAGTGCCAGGTGTATTTTTCCTATGACTCGAGGAAACGCTTGTATTAAAATTAAAAATAAAAGGGAATGCTCACTTAATCTGCTCTGCAACCTGAGTCCCCACTTATAAATGGCAAGGGCTGGAGACAATGAGAAATTGCTAGATTACAGAGGCCTCTGCAATGCAGTGAGCAACAGCTGAGGGGTAAAGTTGGAACACCACCAGCGGGCTTCAGAATGCCAAATTAAGTTTGCTTGCACAGTTGTTGCTAATAAAAACCACAAAGCCTTTCCTCCCTGTCTCCACACCACCTCATTCATCCTGCTCCATAATGCTGAAACACAACTAAAATCAACAGAAGAGCCTCAGGAAAAAAAAAATCCTGTCTCCAACACCTTGCAGTATTCCCTGCAGGCAGGTGAACAGAGCTGCTGCAAAGCCAGGTATGGCTTCACTGAGGATCCTTAACCGTGGTGAAGTCCATGGCTGACACAGGTGGGAGCTGTCACTCCAAAGCCACATCCCAGCAGGAGAGGCACTTCCAAAACGTGTCACTTCAAGCCAGTGAAGTCATGACCCACCATCAGACAGGCAAATATTTTTGTTCTATGTCACGGATAAGCAGAACTTGCTAGTGTTTATTAAGAGCTCTGCTGGGAGCTACCAAATGATTTCCCCATTTTTTTTAAGGGCACAAACTCCTCACCAAGCAGGAAGGGCTGTCCTGCGACTCCCAGAGCACATGGAGAGCAATAATGTGCACTGAGCTACAGGAGCTGCTCTGTCAGAGCTCAGTAATTACATGAAGGAGCTGATCTGTTAACAGCCTGTCTAAATACAGCCCCTCAAGGGGCTACAGCTCCATCACTGGCATTTTGAAAGGCAGAAGGGAAGACCAGACGTGTGGTTATCAGCAAAGAGGAATTACCTACTTATGGAATAATAAATTGTGCTATTAAAAAAAAAAAAAAAAAAAAAAAAAAAAAAAAAAAAAAAAAAAAAAAAAAAAAAAAAAACCATTATGCTGCAAGGAACTTCATTTCACACAGGCCACATTTAGAAGCACATCAGTTAACTCTAATTTGCCCTAATGTAGCAGATTAGCAATAGAAATTCTCAGCTTGCCTCTAAACCGAAGGGTTTCCCAGCTGCATGAGCAAAGTGAAAATCACAGCACTGCACCTCCTAACAGTTTTATTGTTGGGAAAATGATTTGGACTTTAGAAGGGAGCTTCTCCTGCAGTTAGGAAGGTGTGTCAGGGAATCACTCAGCCCAACAGCTCTTTGACAGTCAACCCCACCAGCCATCCTCCTTCACACAGGGAGAATAACTCCTAGAGTTCAATGCATTTTGCAGAGCAAACTGATCCCAAGAGCCCCCAATAAAACTGTGTTGTAGCCAAGAGAGTCATCTTTCAAAGAAACACGTGCTCCTGACTGCTTTCTTGTGTAAACAACACTGTAAAACAGGTATTTACTTTCACAGGTCAAGCTTACCAAAATTAATCACATAAAACACGTGCATGTTTTCTACAACTTCAGATTATTTCCATTTTATCATAGTCCTACACTTAAAGGCCACAATCATGTAGGACAGAAAATAACAACTGAACTTTGCTAAACAACATCACAGTTTTTTCTTTTTGCAAGCAGCCACTATAGATGTCATCAAATCCATGCACGGCTCTCAGCCCTCTTTAAACCCTCCCTCCATGGCACAACATATTGTTCTTCACAAAGAGCAGCCCTACTTGCATCCTAGACTTTTTTAAGATTGTTCTGGTTCTTTAAGCATGGTTAGAAAAAAGGAAATGCTTCTCCATCACTCACCTCTCCCCATTACAACTGGGAGAAAGCACAGAGCAGAAGCTGCTCCTTTTTTTTTTTTTTTTTTATCCCCCAATTTGTATTAAATGCAACACACAGGAAAAGCNTACGTTATTTTTTTTAACTCCTTTTTTTTTTTTTTTTTTATCCCCCAATTTGTATTAAATGCAACACACAGGAAAAGCCTTTTAAAGGAGGATTATTTGAATGTAGCAGAGCCCAAGAAGTTGAAGAGCAAACATGAGGAAGGCTGCACAGTCAGATGTGATGCTGCATTCCTTAGAAATACTATCATTTTATTACATTCCTCTTCAAGGAATTAGGCAAAGCTGCAGGACTTCTGAAGATGAATGAAAGGAAAAAGGGATAAAGAAATGAAGGTGTGGCAAACCCTAGTCAGAAACCAAAATTACAAAGACATGCTTGTAAATAAACATGCTTTGTTGCCTGCTTTTTATTTTGCATCTTTGACATACTTCTCTGCTCATATTCGAGCATATGTTTGTTTTTTCTTTAGGAAAAAAAAGAGAAAACTGCACACAGCTTGGACTGTGTCTGTGAAAGTGTAATTCTGTATAAGCAGGGAACAGCCACAGGCCAAGTCAGCAACTTTCAACACAGCTGGCATCAGGGATTCCACAGACTATGGTCCTTTTGTTACCAGGGCTGAAGGATGTCAAATATTTTGCTCATTTGACTAGCACATGTTGCTCTACCCTGCTTGGATTTTACTCAGTCTAAGCCTTCAGTCTGAAATAGAGAGGAAGATTTTAAAATTTGTATTTTTATATTTCCAAATGTGACTGAAGGATCGAATATTAGTCCACCACAGTAAGCCAACTGAAATGATTGCTCTCACAAGATACTCGTGTTCTAAAATTTTTATCATCAGGTTTGTAGTAAAACAGGATACTTTAATTATAATTTTTTAAATCAGCCATTGTTATCAGGTTTTCTTCAACAAAAAACAGAGGAGATGGAAAAGCCACACAAGAATATGTTTGAAAGATCAGATAAAGGCAGAGCAGCAGATCTTAAAGGGAGAACTTTAAATTGAGCAATGCTGATTGTAAATGAAAACAGAGTTGAAAGAGAAATATTGCTATACACTGTCAAGTGTTACTTCATCAGTAAGAGACCTGCTGAAATGTCAAACCTGGGGCTGTGCTCAGACACCTCAAAGCCCCATGGCAGCAGGTGCTTGCAAAGGAACAAGCTCCTGCTTCTTTCTGCCTTGGTGTTTTCAGGTGGAAAACCCACCCTAAAATCACTTCCTTTCTAATACACGTAGTGTCAATTAGTGTTTGGAGTAAAAAATATTGTAAACAAAGACCTCTCCTTATTTTCCTGAGAACAACAGTCTCCACACGTAGTTACTTGGCACAAGAAGTGTCAACCATAAATCACACTTTTATTACGTGTGGTTTTCCCTTTATCTTCAGTTATACTGCACCACCATCCACGGTTCTTTGGGAGACTCACACTCCAAGATCCCAGGGACTCTCTTAAAGTCCATTAGGCTTTTCTTGTGCACAATACAATTCTCAAGTTTTCTACTAGCCATCCTTGAGCCAGCTATTTTGTTCAGATCCAGCATCTCTCCAAGAGGAACATACACACTACACTTACACCAGATACTTCAGACCCCATCCATGGGCAAAAATCACAAAACATGACACCAGTGTGCATAAACATCCAGTCAGAAACCTTCTGGGACTGCTGCCAATAAAGAAATAAACATAAGAACAGGTTTATTCAGCAAGAGAAATTATACCAGTTATGCAGGAGGCCTTCTTGTTCCTGTTTCCTAGTTATGCAGTAAATCTACACTGGGTTTAAGGTACAAGGCTGACTCCTGCATGGCACTGCATTCATAAAATGAATAAGGAAAATCCCAGCTTGAAAACTAAAAATGTAATTCAAGACAACTATAAGCATGAGGAGGTGGAAGAAAAAGGATTTGGACGTTTCTCTGAGGTCAAGTGTTGAGGTAACTGTCGAGGGAGGTTCTCCTTCGTGCAATCCCACCTTAGTGCAGAGGAACACTTCTAAGCTAAGCTACCACTTGCTGAAATTCATTAATTAAATTGGAGCAGATACCTTGAAACAAGCTTCAAATTACAGAGATTGGCCCTGAAGGCTCCTTATAAGATTTATTTATTTAGAGAATCAATAAAATAATAAAGACTGGAGGCAAAGCGGCAAGAGCAGCACAAATATCCTACTTAAAAAATAAAATCCACAAAAAAAAAGACATCCACAGTAAAAATAACTACCAAACCCCTCACTTCAGCCTTCAGAAGACATCTTTCTGCTGCCCTGAAACAATAGGGCTGTGTTCTCTTGGTGAGATGTTTTATTTCAGCCACCACACCCAGTTCTGGGAAGGGCAGGACGATAGCTGCTGATTTGTTTGCAAGATGGTGCAAGGTGAAGTCAAAGTTACTGTTCCTGTATCCTGTTCAATTTTATTTTCTTTTTTAATTTCACACCAGTAAATATGGAGACAAAATTCACTCATACACTGAAAGAAAAAGGGTGCACAGCTTCCACCACCTCACCAGCTCAGCCTTAATTGGCACAAGCTTCAAAGCAAGGAAAAATTCTTCCCTCCATACCTTTGAGCCTCAATCTCTGCAAAATCAACACCCTGCACAGAACTCTTCTTCAGGAGGGAACAAGTCAAAAATC
Organism: Chloropsis cyanopogon; assembly: GCA_013400585.1. Classification (NCBI taxonomy): domain Eukaryota; kingdom Metazoa; phylum Chordata; class Aves; order Passeriformes; family Irenidae; genus Chloropsis; species Chloropsis cyanopogon. The sequence continues at coordinate 181,666 of WEZZ01031167.1, forward strand.
AGATTTGCTTTGCATATAATACCCTGAGCCTATTTTCACTTATGACCTAGATAGACAAATTATACAAATCCAGACTGAATCAAAATAAACCAGCACATGCACTGGAGGGGAGTGTGTGTCTAATGTTTAAGTTGTACATCACATGGTACATCAGGTCCTTTATCCAGACTGAGGACCTGAAGAGGACAAGCAGAAATCTTTTTTAAACCTTTGTGTTAACCATCACCAAGCTGGCCACTTGGCTAAAACAATAAAAGGATTTCAGCCAAGCGAGCATTACTTCCTCTAGACTGTCTTTTAAAAATTAAACTCTGGAAAGATAACAACAGTCATGCTCAGAGCTAATTATAGCAGAAACATTCCAGCAGCTAAAAATGCCAAAAAGAAGTGGTGGGAAAGGAAGGAAGGTAGCTTAAAGGAAAAAAAAAAAGCAGGGAATGGCAAACCTGTCATGTGTGTGACACGTGGCCCTCGTGCAGTGCTCACAGAGAGAGGGATGGTAGAAGCTTAGGAGGTCTGTGGGCAACCAAAGTCCCAAACTCTGAGAAACAAAGACATATAGAAGACCCAAAAATGCTGCAAGAGACCAAGAGATGTATGAGTAATGTGCAAATTAAGTGGAAAAATGAGGAAAGGATTCTCACCCTGTTTTTTATCCCAGCTGAGAGTACAGGTGAAAAACTATCCTGCTCCCGTGCTCACACCCAACTCTCAAAGCCCAGCCTGGGCAGAGCACAGGTACTAGGCTGTTCTATTTTAGGCTGAGGGAGAAGGCTGCACTCAGCAGTGATTTTAGCATGAGAACTGTAAGCCTGAAGAAATCCCAAAGCCATGGAGCCTCGTGAGCAGCAGCAGAGTGTGCTGCCAGGCTCCCAGAGCAGCCGATGACTCCAATGTGTAATCTGTACTTGTGTTTCCTTGTCATATTATTTTCTTTCTAACCCTATAATCAAACATTTAGAAGCTACTTCGACAGCACACATACCACTTTGTCCTTCTATTCCTAACCTTTGGCTAGTAATCAGGTGATCCAAACAAGGACAGACTACTCATTTGTTTGGGAGTGGCAAATCGATGAACAGAGGAAATTCACACCACCCTTTGCCCAGCACTAAACCAGGTTAGTAGAACCTTCCCTTCTAGCAGGGAAGCAGCCTTGGGCTGTGTCTTTGAGGTACCACCTCTGCCTGGGATCAGCAAGTGTGAGAGCAGTAACATATCAAGGAAAAAATGAGAAGCTTTTAATTAATGAAGCTTTCCAACACAGCAGAGCTTGTGCATGAACTGCCTTCCAACTCTGACCTACAGTCATAAACCCAGCATAGGATCCAATGGGATCCACCAGCATGAAATGACTGTAGGAATGACTGATGCCTCCCTGCCCTCCCCCAAAAACCCTCAAATCATTAAGGCTGGAAAAAGAAGGCTATTTTTTTTCTGCACATTCAAGTAGCTGTGAATTCATAACTGCTCAAACCCACACACACTAAGAACTGTCCTTATTTAAAAGATTTCTCACAGTTGCTACAAGCCAGGAATAAAATAGATATGGAAGTACTGCAAAAGGCACTGTAACAAGAAAAAATGTCAGCAGAAAAGACACAGGAAAGAGACAGAAAAGTTTTGATGCTTACTCATGCTAGTTATACGGCAGGATCATTTTCCCCAAATATCTGTAGAATCAGCCTGTAAAACTGGAAAATAAAGTTTCACCATCTGTGAAATCAGCACAAATACCAGGGATTCTGATCTGAAACAAAGTTCAGCTCCATGCTAGTTGGTTAAATCAGCAGTTTGGTTCACTGAGGATGCCTAACCAAATGGGACAGCACTCAAACAAATGTGCCCTAAGCTGCAGCGCGTTGTCATTATTCTGCATGGGGGAAAAATAATCCTTGAGACCGGTCAGGAAAAGGAGCTGGGACGAGTGTTTGATCACAAAAATGAAATTCAAAATTTAAACAGACAGCTGAAATTAGGAAAATTGAAATTTTCCAATTTATGATCAGTTTTGAGAGAGGGTTCCAGTCTCCTCTGGGCCTGGAAGTCCACCTGTAAGTCACCTTTCCCTGCACTTTGTCTCCAAGAGCAGGTGCAGCCAGGGGGGATATTGCTATGAGTCCATGATAAAATGCCATTTATCCCTGCAAACACTAATATTCATCAATTCTGCCTGCAGATAAAACAATAAATGTTTGCTTCTGCAAATGGAGGCGATGTTATTTAAACCGTGATACTGTTCTAGTAAATCCGAGACAGATGGGCCAGGATTCAGGGATAACTGAAGTTGCTGTGGTTCTGATAAGGGAATTAGAGTGACAGAAAGCCTCTTGCTGGGCAAAGTGGGATCTGCTGGATCTGCATTTGATTCATGAAGATGAATGTTCCACAAATACACTATTCAAGGTCAGTGAGCCTGAGCAGTTTGGAGGTAATGGGTCCATCCTAAAAGAGGGCACCCAAATTCCTAGGTAACTGTTATACCAAGCAACATCCACAGAGTCTGGCAGGTCACTGCAAACAAACAAAATTGATATAAGTTTTTGACATATCCCATTTCTCTCTCTGTCTGGAAACACTAAGTAAGAGTTTGGGGAAAAGGAGCAAAGTAGGAGAGAAAATATTTCCATCTCTCCAATCACAAGCGTAAGAAATAGAGGGAAAATGTATTCAAAGTTAAATTTGAATGATATTTTTCTTTAGAAAGTTAACAGCGATTGTGTCTGTGATTTACTGATACCAAGTAGACACAGAGTAACTTAAACTTTTCCATCTCATACAATCAAAATACTGTTGAAATGAAGACAGGATTAAAATATACTGTACCTCCAGCTCTGACTTGGCTACAGCTTAACTTAAATTGTTGGGGTTTTTTTTGAGCCAGCAAAGAAAGAGTCAAAGGTGTTAACAGAAAAGTCAGACTAGTACTCTGTGACCAGGGGAGCCAAATTTATCCCCTCCAGCAAATGCTGACAGAGCCATTACTCAGATAAGGCTTCAGATAAGTCACCACTGAAGTCGAGTCCCAACATAATTCAGGGGTCCCTGCTCTTGGTTCATCTACCACAGTGTTAGCAAGAGAAACAAAAGAATATAAAAGAAAAAAAGGTGAGCTTGCATGCACTATTGGTAAAAAAAAAAAGATATACACAGGCTACATTAAGATGATGTTAAAAACCTGGCATTTTTCTAATGAGGCAGTATTTTAATGATGTTATCTGAAAGAAGGATCAGACCAAGGCTGCAGGGCAAAAATGAAGACGTGAAGAAACCAATCACAAGGATTTTAACCAAGGCAGCTGCCAAAACTTACTTAAAATGTTTAATTGGACAGGTAAAACCAGGGTAAAATTTAAATTACCAGGTTCACTGAACAGAATCTGTACAATTTCAGGCATGACAGATGCTGTGCCTCTTCTTTGTATCCCACTGTCAGTCTGCTTTCTAATTGTGTACCTTCAAACCCCAACACCTGTGATCAGATCCTGCTGAACTTCTAACAGGGAGTTTTATTTTCCCACTTGAGAAAAGTCTTTGAGTACAATAACAAAGCAATTCCTTTACAGCTCTATTTCTCACTTCAGCATCACTGCTAATGTTAATATCAGTGTTACTAAAGGCTTGGAGCCTGCAAGAGGAAAGACTGCCCTTTTTTTGGATGTGTTTGGAGTAAATGAGGAAGAAGCTGAGATACTACAAGTTGAAACCAAGGACAGAAAAAGCACAGAATGTTGCATAGCTTAAAATAAGCAAAAAATATTGCTTCCTGATGGTCAACCTTCAAATCCAAGGAAAAGGAGGAAAAAAAAAGTCTCATTCCAACAGGAAATGAAGGTCAAAACCACTGAAATCAACAACTTAACATTTGAGATGGGGAAAAATAAACATATTGTTATTGATGTTCAGAGGGACAGGGTCAACAGGCAGCAGCAGTTTCCTACACCACTTGTTAGAAACATGGCAAGTTTAAAAGGCCATCATATTTGTATGTATTTATGCCTTGACTGATTTTACAAGATAAAACTGCAACTAAACTAAAATGGAAAAACAATGAACAGCTCAGGCTTAGCAAAACAACCTTCCAAACCTGTTTTCATCACATCTCCTGATTTAATGGTTGGCGTGACATGTCAGAAGTAAACGAGCTTCGTGTAATTATCATGTCTCCTGCTTGATCTCTGTCTTCCTCAAACACTTTTAAAAGAGCAAAACATTGCTTAAAATACAAGTGCAAGAAGCATTTCATCTTTACAGCAAAACCTGTTTCTTCTGGTCTTATCATGAAGGTGCTTTTACTCCTATCTTCCATCTTTACTACTTTTATCCATGTTGATGTTGAAACACTGTAGAAGTGTGCAGCAGGTCACAGGCTGAAGCGCTGCTATTTTCTTCCTCCTTTTTTCCAAAAGTTTCTTAGAAACCATTTCTTCCTGCAGCAATGAATCTGTTCCTCTGCACCAAACTGGAATTCCAAAGCCTCTTTGTTTACTCCCTGATTTGCACACAACCCCCAACCCCCTGTTTTTAAAACAGTGCAGTTCTGAGAGTATTCAATTTCTTAATAAGCTGTCACTGGAAAAGCCTCAAGACAGCAATAATGCTGACACTTACCAGCAACCAGGTAGTTTCAAAAAAGAAAAAGAATAAAATCAAACAACATCTCGACTTTGCTGTCTATCCTCAGTACTAAGGGATGTAATCACTTCAAAAGTGTCATACATTTTATCCATGCTTTATTTCTGTTAGTGAGGTTTTGATAGGAGGTTTTGACAATTATTACATTATTCTTGTGCTGTTTTCTTAGCTCAGTAAATTTAGCCAGAGCATTTAACACATCTTTAAAAATAGGTTCCCCACCCCCAAAGCCCAAACACAGCAGGGGCAAGCAAAAAAAGGGAGGTGAGAGGGAACCATATACAGAAAAGGGACAGGTTAGAAAAAAAATAATCAGCTTTACACACTAGAATTGTTGATTATGCCACTATTTTGCTGGGAGATTTTATTTTGATTTCAAATGCTCCCCTAGCCTTCCCATACACAGCTCTCAGATCTCCTAACTGGTGTGCTGCAACTCTTCTACTTCCTGACAACAGGCTTGGGAGAGTGTGAGACACAGAAGAAATGCTCAAGGCACAAGGACAGAGATCCAAAGCTACTGATGGGAAAGAAAGTGGGGAAGCAGGAGCTTTGGAGTAATCATGGACAACATACAGAACATGAGATTGTCACATAAACTGAGCCAGGAGAGGTCTTGGATGCAAACGAGGGATCCCAGGGGATATGTTAGGACCATGCCTAGATCAGTACGATATTTTTGGACATTTCTGGTGCTGCTCCTGAGCTGCGAGTGAAGAAAAGCAACATCAGAATGCTGAGTGGCAAGACTCAAACCTATGTGGTGCAACAGCCTGGAACTCCACCAGCTTCAAGAAATCTTAAGTTATAGAACTATAGAATGGAAGGGACCTTGAAGATCATGCACTTACAGCCCCTTGCCATGGGCTGGGACACCTTCCACCATCCCAGGGTGCTCCAAGCCACATCCAACCTGGCCAGGGACATTTCCAGGGATGCAGCAGACACAGTTTCTCAGGGCAACCTGTGCCAGGGCCTCAGCACCCTCACAGGGAAGGATTTTTTCCTTACATCTAATCTGAACCTACCCTCTTTCATTTTGAGCCCATTTCTCCTATCATTCCCTGCTGCCATGCTCAGTCTCTCTCCATCTGTCTCGTGGGCTCCCTTCAGGTACTCCAAGGCCACAGTGAGGTCACCCCAAAGCCTTCCCTTCTCCAGGCTGAACAATCCCAATTCCCTCAGCCTTTCCCATAGCAGAGCTGCTCCATCCCCCTGATCATCCTGGTGCCTTCTCTGGATACCTCCAACAGCTCCATGTCCTTCCTGTGCTGAACCCCACAGCAGGAGGCAGTTCTGCACAGATCCCTAATCCCAACAAATCTCTGCCATTTAACAGTGCCCCACTCCTGCTTTCTAGATTCCCTCAACCTTTCAGTCCCAGCATCAGCAGAACACGAGGCTTTGCTTATTATTGTCAGCAAATGACACACATACCAAACCCAACACTGCAGCACCAGCCTCGTTGTGCAAGGTGTTGGATGTTTGCTACAGCAAATTGTTTTCCAGACAGTTGAAAGATTTAAATAGAATATGATGTCACTTCTTTGCATTGACTACCAAATAAAATTAGAAATTCAAACTTCTCAAAATTCCCTGAGAGTTTCCCTGAGTGTTTTCTGGGAACACCCCAAATGCACTAAGAGAAGCTGCTGAAGCAGCATAACCTGGAACATGAAATTATAGTGGAAATACCTATAAGCGTTCTTGTAAACAGATCATGCATGGCTGATTGGGATAAAGGCTGCTGTGAAAGACCAGATAACCTACTGAAATATTCAGCTGCTGAGGATATGAGGGAAGGAAAGGCTATTATTAAAATGTTTATTATGGTAATCACAGAAATTAATTTGAAAAAATCAGCTCCCACTATACAAGCCTCATAATGAGCTTATAAGCCTAAACACTGATGCTTTGTCAGATTAGGCAGACTTTCTTCCTTTGTATTTTTTGATGTGATATAGCTACATGCTGGGTTTTTTCTTTAAAAGACATCTTCAATACTCTATTACCAGAGAAATAGGGCTAAAAGACAGAAGTGTCAGCCTTTGAAAAGCAACAGGATTTAAAAACGAACTGAGGGGGGAAAATGTCCTGTTATCTGTTAATATGAGACCCTTTTAAAATTTTTTTTAAACAAGTTAATGTCATTTTACAGTTCAGAACTTGGGTTACAGAGATAACAGGATTTACATGATCATGACAATTTTTAAAATACCCCATCACTGTTACTAAATTTTACTTGTCCTGCAGACAAGTCAAAGCAATTTTCTACTTGTCAGAGATGATAAATCAGTTGTTGGGTGACACTGACAGGTGGATTTATCAAATCTCCCATGAAGAACTTTGGGCTCTGTTTTCAGGCTGCCTGGACTCCTGAGAGTGCAGTGACACAATTGATTAAGAGATGGATTAGGAAGAGTTTGGATTTTTAGGGCTGCTGCCCCTTTCCCCAGCTTCCCTGGTATTTTTCTTTCTGCTTTACCCTCCAAGTGGGTGCACAGCATCAAGCTGCTGCTGGGTTTTATTCTAGCACTTCACCCACAGAATTCCAGTTAAAAGTAGAACAGTTTAAAAAAACCCCTCCAAACCACACACTGCATTTCAAAATACATTATTTGGTTTATAAATAACAATTTTTCTTTCCTTCAGGACAAAGGCACACCTTCAGAAAGACAGGAATCAAAGCCCATTTTTTCTACCCATTCTGTTTGGCACTTTATAAGTTACTCAAAAGAAACAACTGGTATTTGAGTGAGAGCAAAGGAGCTATGGCAAAGATAAATGGAAGTTCATACCTTGTGTGTACCAGCCACAAAAAACATCCACTCACTGAGAGTAAAGGTGGAAATGTTCTAGTGAAATACTTCACGCCCTGACATTAAACAAGTTTGACAAGACAACTGAGGCAAGCTGTTCCCTTTTTAGCCCTTTCTTCACAAAATAAATGAGAACGGTGTTAATATTCTGTCTGGGCTCCACTTCTGAAAGGGATAAAATTTTGCTTAGGAGCCATGGCTCCTAAGCAAAAGGAGCAGAGAGACTAATTTGGAAAAATAACAAGCTGCAGGTGGTATACAAGAAATCAGAAAATGCAGAAGAAGAAATGGTTTTTCCTAGGGGAGTCACACCCCTTGGGCACTGGGGCTCTCCAGTGCTGATCCTCCAGTGCTCTGCAGAGATTTTCCTGATGCAAAGACCAGACAAACACAAGTAGCAGTTGACACTGGTCCAGCAGATAAGAACAGATGGGAAGGCTCAAAGTGAAGCCCAGAGGCAGCATTTCAAATGGAAACCTCCTCCCAGGCAAGGGAGTCTGTCTGTGAGGCCTCTCCGGGAAACATTAATGCCAACTTCATTTTTCAGATCTTTTATACAGGCCTTGGAGTTGAGTTTGACCACTCAGACTTGCTCTGCCCCTTCTCCAGGACACTGCAGGCGTGGCTTCCCTGGGATTGCACAGAACTCTGCTGTGTTTGGCATGGAATTCCATTGCTCTGAGGTTCAAAGAGCCAGGAGAAGCAGCAAGGAATTTCCATCCTGCCACACAAAATGTGAGCTACCTCTCAACTAAAAAAAGGCAACTCCCTACTCATGAGCCTGTTCACTGGAACACCTGAAAAGAGCAAGGCTTTTCACTTTATTTTCTGTCAGCAAGGAATGCCAAAGAATTTGCAGGTTTCAGATGGAGCATTGGCTTTGCTGCATCCTAGGATAACATTTGCACTGTCCTCTAAATATCCACATTAAATCCACAAGCTTAAGGACTTTTTTTTATCATTTTGACAGAAAGGTAGTTCATCCTTACTCCTGAGCTGTTGTAAAGCAGGTCTTCTTCCTGCATGCTATGCTCAACGTTTCAGTCAGTGGGGAGAAAGACATTTCTAGCCACTGACAAAGCCTGAACAAATTGCCTGGCAGCAGCACTCAGTTCCCTGTATTCCCATTTATCCAGGGGCTGAGTCAGAGCTGTCTTCCCCCACTGTAAGGAGGCAGTGTGGAAATGATGACAGTCTGTTTTAGAGGCTACAAGATGAACTAAGACCTTTGGTATTAGTGTAATGCAGACACAATTCTAATTCTAATAAAGTCATTTATTGGAGCTGCTAAGTGCAGCTGTTCTTCCCTCACTGGACTATGAGCAGCAAGAGTGAAGCTGAGGGGTGAGGCAAAGAGACCAAGGAGGAAAATGAAATAAATCATTTGGAAAACAGCTGGACAGTAAAATGGTCAGCCCTTAGGCTGGAGAGCTACTCTAGATTTACATTACCATTAAGTAGAATCTAATTGCCAGTTGGGTAAGCAGGGTACATTTTAAAAGACACGTGCCTTTTAAAATTAATCTGCAGTTATTTCTAAAGATAAGCTGTAACTGGAATAATACTCTTGCCAGAGAATCCAGAGCAGAGTTGCTAAGTGTCTTTAGAGGCAAAAAGTTTTCCTTGGAAGAGCTGTGATTCCCCTAGAAAAAATTCTGAGGATTTCTTCCTTGCACAAGTAATTTATGTGCTTTGATACTCATAGTATTAGAGAGACACAATTATTACCAGGAGATAACTCTTCAATTTTAAAAGTTGTTTCTAATTCAGGCTTCATTTGTACCACTGTGGAGGAAAGAGAATCATATTATCCACTCTCCCTCTTTCTGCTGTCACAGGAAAACTGTGCAAAGCACAGAGCCAGCCAACATCTCTTTTAATCCTAAACCAACAGCATTCAGACTGCAATATGAGTTTCAGGAAAAAAAAAAGTGAAAAAACCCACAGAGGAATAATACCCATGGTGGCTCATCAGAATATTAAGGAGATTGCAGATTGTCAAAGCTCTGGAATCAGATGCTGATAATTCAGAGCTCCTGCCCAGCTCAGCTTCCGAGCAACAAATTCATCTGCACGTGCTGGGGAATAGATTTGCATTCATTGTTTCCTATATGCTGATGAAGGGAAAGATTAAAAAAAAAAAAAAAGAAACAAGGTATGAAACTCGGTAGCTATCCCTCCTGGGTGCTGATGTTTCACTTGCTTTGCTGGGTATTTCAATCAGAGCAAAAGAACATCCTGAAAAGCTCCAAACCACCAACAGCTTTCACATGCCATGCCTCTGGACCAGCATGGCCTCCTGTACCAAGCTTGCTTCCAACAAAAACAGCACCACCCCGCTTTCACCCAGCATCCTGCTGGCAGGAAACATGGAGAAACGGATGGTGTACCCAAAAACCACTGGGTCGCTCCAGCTGGCACCCCCACACTTGCTGAATTCTGCATTTTCTCCCCAATCACACACAGCTCCTTTAACCTCAGAGCCCTGGTAACGCTCAGCACAATGCCAGAGGTTGCCTTTTGAGGCTGATTACTCCATTGCAGCTACTCTCAGCTGTATTTTTAGCCCCCCAGACTCTTCCAGCACTCCATTTACAAGCTGATGTTTGTACCAGCACACAAGCCCACGGCTGGTTAGACAGTGAGGATCCTGACCCACAACAAGAAGGTGTTTCTCCTCCAATACCTGGCTACCTGCAGCACTGGTGAACATCTCTTGTAGCTCAAGCTCTCCATTCACTTTCTGGTGAAGGTTTTCCTAAGAGGCTGAAGGGCACTCTGCACCCAACCCCAGAAGAGCAAAGGCAAGTTCAACTCCAGGCTCTAATGGGAGCTCAATGTCACCTCTGTTGAAATTCCTTTGACATTGACACACACAAAAACAATTTCCCTCATGGGTTGAATTGCTGTTCCAAGCAAAAACTGTGCAGTTAAAATTAATAGCATGCTCATTTTATAACAGAGACACACACACACACACACAAAAAGCTGGCTACTCTTTGCTGGAAACCAAAAAGCCACCAAGGTTCCACAAAAAGGACTGGAGTAGATTTTTCTTTTGGGTAACCAGGGTTTATACCAACTTGACACCCAAGGAAATGGAGCAGGGAGAAAAGCAGCCAATTTACAGTATGATGATTACAAATGCTTAGTGAAATTACAGGAGTGAATTATTTTTTTCCAATGAGGTATTAATCCCCCCATAAGACTTAGCTAAATGTTATGTATCTGCTGAAAACTGCACATCTGCATCTCACTAACTGTTTTTAAGTGCCCCCACAAATAAGTAGACACACACCTCCTGCCCCAGATAAGGCACCACTCATTGAAGAGAGATATGGCTCAGCCTGGAACTGAATCACCACCAGTGGAAACTACAGAGAAAACCACAAGGGGCGACACAAATGAAGAACACCCCAGAATGAGTAAAAGGAGTAAGAACTGGGATGTTGCTTCCTCCAGCTGTGCAAGTGCTTAAGTAATAAGCACATGACATACTGCAGGCCCCTGCAAGGACAAGAGGCCAACACAATGCCCCTAAGAGCCACAGGGCTGGCCAGTTCCATCACCAGTGATGAGAGCTCCAAGGAAATACAGGCATTTCCTTCCCTAATTCTCCAAACACCCACCTCCAGGGTCTCCAAATGGTCAGCAACAGAACTTAGTAAGGAAAGCACCCAAGAGTCAGTCACATCATCTCCCCTGGGTGTAAGCAAGGAGGCCACTCGGGCTGGTCCCAGTTCTCATTCACTGGTATTAAAAACTGGCCAGTGAGCTTCCAGCATTTGTCATGGAAGGCACTTCCTTTTGGAGGGGAATGAAAAAAGCAACCTTAAAAGGGGTGAAAGTAGGTCACAAAGAAGACACATCAATAAAGTCTGGAAACAACACAGGGAGGGATACTGTGTCAGCTAGAGAACTGAGTGGTTGTTGTGAATGGAAATCAAAAGTACAGCTAGAACATCTCAGCTGGCAAACTGATGAAACAGATTAACCACACTCCAAGTGATACATCACAGCTTTTCCTCTGTGAGTCTCCTGCAAAGCTACTCAAAGTTTTAAACTTAATTGCAGGCTTTCTAGACTGAACTGAAGGTGATAACCCTTCTGAACTCCACCAACAACAACAGCAGTCGTGACAGCAAAGATTTATGTCGCTGGGTATCGACCTCCCAACACCCCTCTGTCAGCACAGCTTTCATCTGAGATTCATCCCAAAGGTTTTGTAGAGCCGTGCAGGTACAGACTGATCTGCAAACAGATGTGGTGGTCGTGTTTTACAGTGGGATGGATGTGTCAGCCAAGAGATCTCACGGCCTGGCCGGCAGATACCTGTGGTAGCCCACAAAGATGGCTGTGAAAGGTCATCAGCCTGAGCACCCAGAGAACTAGGGCCCAGCAGTCCACTCTCACCTTCTTTTCCCCCCAGAATTAAGTGAAACATCAAAGCTAACGTCACCTGTAATCACAGCAGGTATTGTCTCAGCATGGAAGAAGCAGGTTGATTTAATTCTTGGCACCTGTTTATAGGAACACCCACCTGCTCATAGGGGAAATCACCTGAACTCCTCTCAGAGCATTTGCTGTGTCCCAGGCTGGTTTCCAGCCCATTCTGAGAAGAGATTTGGACCACTGCAAAAAAAACCTGTCTTTTGATACTAACAGCTCTTCAAATTATTCATAAAGAAAGGGATTATAATCTATTTTTATAAAAATGTGTAAGTCAAAATATAGGACTAAGGAGAAAGCCTCCTTCTAGTTGCTTATGTATAATTCACAGTTGCTTACTGGCTTGCAAATGTAATAATTACAGATGGCCAGTATTATATCAGCATTATATACAAGCAGCAGGTTAAAGGTGCCAAGAGAGCCATTAAACCCAAATTACCAAAAATGTACAATTTGAGATAACTGGCCAAACACCCTGCTGAAGTCAGGATCCAGATAAATTTGAGACATGATGATTCAGGTGAATACTGCTCTCACAGCAAACATGTATTTATCATTGACAGCCATGCTGCATTTTCAGACACTTTTGTATTTTCACCCTTTTCTGGTTTTTAACACAGAAAAAGCAGTGTATTCTGACAAAATAAAATTGCAGAAAGCAAATTCTGCCAGAATTGTGAAGATTAATGCCCTTTCATACCACTTAGGTTTTTAACTATTATTACTGCATTCCTCTCAATTTTTTTTCCAGCAAAGTTTCAGACATATTTTGACTTTTACAACATGCAAATTCCCCATTTCCAGCACTGGTCTGGAATAAAAAAAAAAAAATATTTGCTTCCTTCTTATCAGAAATCCTTTTATCCTGCACATTCATCATTTCTGCAAACAGAGGCCATTTACTTCACATTCCTGACTTCCCTATTAGTAAGTCCAAAAAAAGAAAAAAAAATAAATTAGAGCGGAAAATGCTTAACTTCCGTCTGTAAAGCTTGTCTAGGCTGCAAAAAAAAAAAAAAAAAAAAAAAAAAAAAAAAAAAAAAAAAAAAAACCTTTTCATTTCTCCCGGGCTCCCTNCCTAATTTGATTTAATGGTTATAATGATTTAATGGCTATAAACTGAGAAATTAGCAACCACTGGAATCAAAATGAGGAGAGTTGAATAAGAAATGGCCTCAGTTCACACTGCTCTGACAGTTCTTACAGATTTGGACATGAACAACTACAGGAGCTTCTTTAAGCAGAGGAGTCGCCAGCCAAAGGTATGTGAAAGCAAACTGACATAAATATTTATGGCAAGGCCATAAAACTTTTTTTGCTACTTCACTATATGGGATATAAAACTCATTATCTCTAGGGAGTTGAGGCTATTTGAAAACTTCAGTGAGCAAGGCCTGAGTTAATGGAAGGAGTTAAGGAAGGACCCCATGAAATCTATTCAACAGGGTAATTAATCACCCCACACCTCACTGACATCCTAAGCAAGTGCTGCCAGAGAGAAAGGGACCCCATAAACCAATGCCATTTAGAAGATAAATCTTCTCAAACCTGCTTTAGAAGGATGTTGGTTTCTTTCCTGACTTCTTATTTTCCAGGATACCTCTCAACTACCCACCACTCTGAACAAAAAAAAAAAAAAAAAAAAAAAAA
>WEZZ01031167.1:204773-223790 GCA_013400585.1 Chloropsis cyanopogon
CCCAGCGCCCCGCCCCTGGCCTGAGGGGAGGCGGGCGATGGCGGAAGGCTGTTCCCCTGCTGCCCTCCGAGCCGCCCGCCGCCCTTCCCCCGGCCCCCGCCTGCCCCCGAGGCCGCCTCGCAGCCCGGAGGGGACTCAAGATGGTTGTTCCCCTCAGCCCCGGAGTGGCGGCCGGGGAGAGGCGTCCCGGAGGAATACAGAGGGGGATAATCCGGCTGCGGCCGCACGGCTCTCGCAGCGGCCCGTTCTCCCAGCAGCGCCGCGGCAGCGCCAGGGTGAGGGGTGCAGTCTCCACCAGCGGCTGCCGTCAGGTTCCCCAGGCTCAGACCTGCGCTCGCACGCCTGGCCGAGACTGATAAATCTTTCATGCGCTCACACAGGCTGTTTCTCTCAGGTACATGAGGAGATGTGCTGCAGGGAAAGGAGGACAACTGGCTTGATTAAGTGCATTTCGTTTAGGGGATTTGCGGGCTGGTTTGTCCTGAATGTCTATTTATTGACCTCCCCCAGTACACCATGTTTCAGTTTTCTATTTCCCTTTTGTATTTTGGTCAATTTCACAGTGCTTAAAGTACATGTTCTTTAAAAGCCTAGAATAGAACAGCTGTGAATAAAGCATGCATGCTGCAGTGTCTTAACTTATGGCATTGTGACTTGACTTTTCAGGGGAGGTGGGCAAAGGGGTTCAGCTTACTTTGGGTTCCATCCCTGTAATCTCTTGGACGGAGTCTGTGCCTGTCCATGATCAAGATGAGCTGCCTGGGTTCACCCAAGATCCAGTGATTATCTCCACTAGCACGGGCTGTTTCCAAGGACTCACCTCTGTACACAAGGCACTAACATTTTTTTCTTTGTTGAAAGAGCGGTTGATTCAGTGTGGACCTGTAGCAGTTATGCTGCCATAAAGCTGCTTTAAAGCAGATAACAGCTCCCACACCTTCTAACCACCCTTCTGTCGTCTTTTGTTTTGTTTTCAGCAGAGCAGAGTAATAACAGCAAGTTGTGGCTGAAGAACAGCAACTTCACTAGAAAGGAAGGATTGTAACTCTCTGAGCTCTGCGGCTTGACAGGTCCTGATCCATTGCCCAAACATGAATGTTTGTCTTAGGAGCTCCCAAAAGCTCCTCTTGGGAGCTGAGAGTGAGCAGTGCCCTCCTGATCCAAGTGAGTTGGAGTACCCTGACACCACATAGTTGTGTCTGCAATGGAAGATGCATTAACTGTTTCAACGGAGGAAAAAAGTCCTGCCAGCCCCATGATTAATTGATGAAACCTCATTTCTGTGAGTTTCTGTCTCATGCTTGACTGGGAGCTTGACCTGAATCTTGCCCTACAATTGGGTCATTCTCTACCCAGCTGGGAGGGAACGGGATGAGTCCTGCCATGGTGGGCATATGCACCCTGCTGGGATTTCCAGGCTGAGCTGGAAAATGAAGAAACCTCCTTCTTCCCAATGTTAGCTTGTTTCATGATTGGCAGAACTGGTGTAGTCCAGTTTTCTACAGATTCATACCTGATTCTCCACCTGGCAGAGGGTGGACACCCTCAGTGAAGAGGCTTGTAGGATCTCACTGAGCCAGGATTAACTCTTGGACCTTTATGCTTCTGTTTGTTTTCTTTAGAACAAACCGGTGAGTTCAGCACTTCCTGAGGCTGTAGAAGGTAAGACAGAACCAGGGGAAAGAAAGATGCAGTGAGTTTAACGGTGTCAGCCTCAATCCTTTGGGAAAAAAGGACTTTAAACTACCCTTTTGACCAGGAAGAGTTACACCAGGATAAAATCTGGCAAGGATTTGATCCTCCACCACCGTGACAGGGGTGATTCTGCACAGAAGCAGCACAGCTGGGACACCCAGTAACATTTCCTTGCTCCTTCCCACCCTAAAACATGTTCTGCAGCGTGGTTTCCAAAGTTCTGAGAGTTGAGGGTGTGCAGGATACTCCTTCCAGAGCAGACATCTGCATAAATTGCCACAATGATACCGTAAAGCAGTAGGAAAAGCAGTTTTTCCCTCCTACGTGCTCTCTACCCCTGCTCATTCCCAATGCTCCTGATAATATAAAATGCACATATTCTCCCAGCTTATCATTTGGTGGCCACAATCCAAGAAACTCCTCAAGGTTTTCCCCTCCTGCTCTCCCCACAGCCCCCTTCTTGCCGTGATCCCCGTCCCTCACAGGAGCCTGGGCTCCTTCCCTGCTGCAGGAAACTCGCACGAGCGGACACGGGGGGAAAAGGGGATGAAGCTGCTTGGAGAAGCAGGAGAGGAGCTGGCATGTTGTGAGGGAAGGATGTGGCTGCTAAGCTTCTGCCAAAAGTGGAGATTTAAAAAGCCGCCGCACAATCCCGGGACGGCGCTTACGCAGGAGCGGCGCGAGACAGCAGCAACTGGTTCCCATCAAGTGAGGACTGGTTGTATCTGCAAGTATGATCAAGCCATCCTAACAGCAAGGTCTGGAAGGACTGGCTAGTGTGGTTTCTGCAGTTCACATGGCAGCAGAGGACAAAATCCATTCTCCAGCCTTTATTCGTGGGGTTCAGGGCAACATAAACAATAATAAAGAGCAGGGATGACTAAAATAGGAAGGCTGGTTTTGCGGGCATGACAGGAGCAAAAATAGACATATTTTATAAATAAAGATGTCCTGGAAATCAGAGACTCCCAAGTTTCATGCTCACCAGTTCAGCTGTTCTGGCTGGTTGTCTTCTCCACCAGTAGTGCTCAGGGGATTTGTGAAGGCATAAATGAGCAGTAATATAAGAACATGCATGAAATTCCCTTCGTGTAAACCAGCCCCATTAGTTGATCGCCTTGTGGATGTCGTTTTAACCCACAGACTCTAGTTAAATTAGGGCTGGGGGTTTGCTCAGAATAGGTTAAATCCAAGTACCTGAAGAGAGCTGCACATGTATTTTCACTAAAGCCCAAGACTGCTGTATGTGTTGTGGAAGAAATCAAAGTACACCAGTGTGACTTGAGAAAAGAAAGCTTTTGAGCTGACCTTCTTCCAGGAGACTGAATTAATGTCTTCAGAAGTGAGCAAGTCTCACTTCAGTGATCTTATCTCAAAAAAAAAAAAGGCAATAAGAAAATGAGAAGAGACATGGAGGAGGGCAGTAAGGAGAGTAGAAGCGATGGGATAGATACCATATGAGGAGGAAAGACTAGAAAAACAAGGAGACTCCAGTTTGGAAGAACAAAACCTTGGGGCAAATAAAGACCGAGGAGTCTGAAGAAGTCAGGAGAGGTCTGGTATGGACCAGGAATTCTTTTTCCCTTTTCTTCACAACACAAGCACATGGAGAGGAATGTTCAGGAGCCAGGTCTGAAGCGGACAAAAGGAAGGACTTTTTCACACAACACATAATTACATTGTGGAACTTATTGCCACAGGATGTCGTGGAGGCCAAAAGTATAAATGAATGAGGAAGAAAACCAAAACAAAACAAAAGGGATTACACAAATTCATGCAACCTCCGGCTTAGGAAGTCCCTCAACTGCTGATTGCCAGGAGCCAGGAGGAAATGCCGGAGGAAGGATCACTTTATACTCTCCCTCTTCCGATCTCCCTTCCTAAGCATCTGCAGCTGGCCACAGCCAGGCCCTGCTTGTTGCCCAGGGTGGACATTTATTCTGAGGCAGTCTGACAATGTTTATATCCTCCTGGGAGCTCCCTTACGGATGGAGCCTGAGGGACCAGAGGTATCTCCTGGAGAGCCACAGGACTGACCCCTGATTTTGTTACCTGCAGGCCGATGCGGTCGCAGCAAAGTCCGTCGTGGCCACTCTTTGCTGATTTAGGCTGGTGTAATTGAGGCCAGATTGAGCCCTGGAACCTTCAGAGAGACTCTTCCGCTTTCCCTGCCCCTGGGATTAAGCACTGAAATCTCTGTGCTAAAACCCTCTTTGAACAGGGATGGCAGATAATGCACAAACTGATTAAAAAAAAAAACCCCAGCACTGGGGAAAGTTAAATATTAAAGAGCCAAGGCCCAGTTTTAACTGCTGCTGCCGTCCCTCCTTCATCTCGTGCCAACTGCCTCCAGGATACATGTGCTGACACTGAATTTCTACCTCACAAAAGCGGCTGCAGCATGGGCTTTAAAACTCAGCCCATTAATACTGGGATAGGAAGCAAAAAAATAGAACAAAGGCAGCAAGGGACTCCTCTGGTTCCCACTCTGACCATGCCCAATCCATCCCTGCAGCATCACAGGGCACGGCACCCCTACCCCACTGAGGCATTTTGCCCTTTTGACTTCCCAGCATTAGTTGGTCTAAAATATTTTGCTGCCCGCTTCGCCCTGCTGTAACTAAACTATAATTTTCACTAGCAGAGAGGAGGGATTTGGGAGAAACATCTGGTCTCGTTTCATCAGGATAACAGCTCCGTCTCTATTTATACCCGCGCCGGGATCGCTGTGCCTCTCAGCTGTTCCTCTCCCCACAGTCCCTTTCAAGCTGCCGTGTCCTGCTCTGTTGGGGCAGGCAGCGGGTCGAGGCCAACCTGCTGCCACGTGAAACAGGAACCAGGCCCAAAAATGTCAGCTTGTGAGAGCTTGTCCCCTCCACACGTGGGGCTTGCTGTCTGCCGGGCTGGTGACAGCGTGCCTTGATGGATGGTTGCTCCTGTCCTTGTATCCTGCTGGGGAGGAAACGGGGAAAACCCATCTGACTAGAGAGTTTGCTGGAACTGGATGATCTTTATGGTCCCTTCTGACCCAAACCATCCTATGAATGGAAAATAATTTTCTTGGTAATCCCAGAGACTTTGCTGGTCAGGGATCGGGCCTGCAATGAGTCAACCTTATTGGTCTGGATACACCAACCTCAATAGTCTGAATTTTTCTCTGAAATCACAATGTGGATTTTGGAGGAAAGCTGAGACCATTGAGGAAAGACAGCTGGCTCTGGCTTTTCTGTAAGGTGTTAGCAAATAAACTGTGACCCTACAGAGACACGGGAAGGTCAGGGACTCTGCTTGGGAAGGCAGCGTGTCCTACTTAATTCACCACAGTGGGAAAAATCCGCTGTGCTGCCTCCCCTCCAGTGCTCACAAGACATCACATCTCATCCAGCATGTTTAAAAATCCCTCAAGTCAAATGGCCAAGTACCTGGAAAATGACCACGTGGCACATTCAGCAGAACAAGTCTAAAAACCCTGAACGGTGATGGGGTGTGGGTCAGCATTAATCATCCCAAGCAAGTCTATCCCACTGCCCTGCTTTTCCCTCAAACAGGCTCTGCCTCTGCCCCCATCCCAACCCACCTACAGCCCCACGTGCCCCACAGCTATTTCAGCATCGCTCCCCCTCCTCTTTTCAGCAGCTCTGCACCGTTCATTAATTATTTTCTTACACTGAGCTGCTAAAGGAGGAACCGCTCAGAGACACGGGGTTTTTGTAACCCAAATGAGACCAGTGTTTTCAGATGCTCCTATTGATTGTACTAAGGTTGCAAACTCCCTGGAGCAGGCTTGAATTTCACCCTGCTTTTATACCCTCTGATGTGATCCTGCCCCTTCAATATACTCCTTCAGAACGCTCTTCTCAGCTGTGACCTGAGGTTGAGTGGATCAATATTTGTTTACTCAGCTTGGGTCTAATTTTCATATGTGCTGGGTAATCCAAGTGCACCCTAAAGCAGCAGAAAGGGCCACTCCTGCCTGGTGCATGAATCAGACTGAAATGTGGACCCTGCCTCAAACATCAGCCTTTTGGAGCAACTCGAGACAGGAAATATGACTCAGTCTTGGGAGAACATCTTCCAAATATAAACCCTGGTGATGCTGGGGACAGTTTGGGCTGAGGGGTCACCAACTGAACCCTTGTGAGCTCTTCACTTCCATGACTTTTCTGGCTGAGAAACATTTTTCTTCCTCATTTGAGTCACTCCTTTTGTGGCACATCAAGTATTTTTGCAAAATGTGTCAGAAGTGCACTGTTCAGAGGAGACTAAGGGAGCAGCCTGAGATAACAGCACCTTATCCTTCCAACAGGATATTCTTAGGGTGAAATGTGCCTTCATCCCAAGCCCTTTATAAAAAACAAATGTGAAGGACTATGCAGCACTAAACGTAATTTTTTTTCCCCTCCTCATTGGATTTGGGGAGGAGGGAAATGAAGAAAGGCTGGTGCTGGCATAGAAAGGTCTGATTTGGAACTTTCCTTTGGAAACAAAGCTCAAGGGATGGCTGGATATGGCCATGCCAGGGCACCTAAAGTCTGATTAAAGGCTCTCACAAGTCAGCCCAGGACCCTTGTTAAAGAAGGTGGAGGTTCCTCTCTGTCTGCTGGAGCTGCTCAAATCATCTTCCATGACAACACATCCCCTCACCTTGCAGGTCAGGAATATCCAGACATAAAAAATCCTTCAGCCTGTCAAAAGCAGTCAGCTGGCTCTAAAGCCCAAATGAATTTTTTTTTTTTTTTTTTTTTACTATCGAGTTGTAGTTGTGGCTGCCTGTCTGCTGCTGCCCTGACTTTAAAACAAAATAACCAGCCTCCAGCAACCTTCAGAACAGATCTGTAAAACTCTCCAACTGACTGTAACAAGCAAAGGCAAGACTGTGACAAACCTGCCAGCATTCTCTTCACGGGCTGGATCATCTTTAAGGAGCCCAGGACTGGCATTTAAAAATGTAGCCTTTGAACAGGTCCTTTTTTTTTTTTTTTTTTTTGTGATAAAGCTGGTCCCCAGGACACTGGGGAGGTGACAGCAACAGATGCTGTGATGAGTCAGTGCAGGAAAGGTCGTGGGATGGACAAAGGGTCAGGAGAGGCTGCAGTTACTGGACAGCAACTCAGCCAAAGAGGTTTGGGTTTTGTCTTTGAGCAAGAAATGAGGCCAGTGAGGAAGGAATGATGTGTTTGTCTCTATTTTTCTTGTCAGGCTCCTGGGTAGATGACTTGGCTTGCACTTTGAGCGAGGAATAATCACTAGATTTATCTACATCTCTAGAATCGTGGGCTGCCTCTATTACAAATGTAACCAACTTCCCTCTGCTGCATTTTTGTTCTCCCTTGCCCAAACAGATGGGCTCCCTTCCTTCACTGTTGTGAGCAAGGCAGATGCAAATAAACAGGCACTTGTGCTCTGTTGTGTGGTTACCTAGAGAGGCTGTTGTTGTCTGCAAACAAAGGCTGTACCAGGACACAAATAACCTCGTTTGGTGTAGCCTGGAGATGGCTCCTCATTGCAAATACAGCCCTGGGGTTCTCCACACTGCACTTCCACATCCACCACGGGATCATTCACCAAGCAGGAGCAATCAAGAGCACTGTGAGGTGCTGAGACTTCAGAAGAAAGGAGAAGCAAACTCCTCCTCTCCCCTCCCAGTTCCTTGAGATGTTTGAATAAATAAAAGAAAAACACTGCTCTGGAGCCTGTAAGAGCTCTCACACTTACAAATACAACATCCAGCCTTCTCCCCTGTCCTGTGAGCAGACCCTGACAGCTGATGCACATTCCCTTGCACCACAAACAGGAGCTTCTCCTGGTTTTACAGGGGATGCATCCCAGTTTGGGGAATTTCCTCCAGGACCACGCTGGCTGGAGCTGCCAGCTCTCAAAGCCAAGTCCAGCCCTGTGTCCCACTAGGAGGGCACCTGCAAAGCTGCTGGGTTGGAGATGCATCCCTGCCCACCTGTGAACCTCCTGGGAGCAGAGATTATCCCACAGGCCATGGTGGTGCTGGTCCAGGAGCAGGCATCACGGTGACATGGATGAGATACTCAGTCCCTGTTAGAAACACAGAGATCAGCAGAGCTCTCAGCTGAGGCTTGTGGTTGTTCAGGCCACATTTAAAATAAGATGTAGGAAGCCCAGAACTGGGCTGCACAAATGAAAGCTGAGTCTCAGTGCAGGAACGGTGGGAAATGGCTGTGTGGTGCTGGTCACAGCAGCCCCTCAGCCCTAAGAGTGCAATCAAGACATAGGATTGCGAGGAGGAGATGTGGGACAGTGGTACAGAGGCAGGCTGACAACCACAGAAACATCTTGGGCACTTGAGAGGAAGCACTGAACAGCCCCACCTCCACTGAACAGGAGCACTGAAGGATTTAAGCACATGGCAACAGCCCCAGTCAGAGCTGTGATGTAGCTTTGTGTTTCTGAGCAGTGTTCTCTCCTGAGGAGAAAGTCTGGGCTCCCTTAGTTGCCATGTGAACCTCAGGTCTCACTTCTCAGGCCTTTGTTTTTTCCTGCTGGGGTCTCTGCAAGGATTTTGATGCTCTCTCCCACTGGGTGAGGGAGTACTAACCTACCTGGGTGTTTATTTGAAAAGATGAGCAGCAATCCCTCCAGGAGGTCCCTGCTGCTCATGCTGTGCCTACAGGGCGTTTGGGGCAGCAGATATTCCACCCAAGTCAACTGAAAGTGTCCCAGGAAAAAAACACAGCCATGCTTTTCCAGGAATAAAGCAGGCAATTCGGAGCACAGGGGACAGCAGTGCTATCCATACAGGAGGGGAGAGAGTCCTGGAGGTGTTGAGCAGACTGGAGCAACACTCAGCTGCTGCAGCACAGGAGAAGACCAGCAGCCTAGGATGCTACTCTTTTTACAGTCCCTATTCTTCCCTTAATTACAAGCTTAAGTGATGGCTAATAAAGATGATCCAAAGCAAATAAATTGAGATGCTGCTGTAATTAAGTGGATTTTCCTGCATGCAGTGAGCCAGACCCATCTGTGTCGAAGCTCAGCAGAAGCCAGGAGGGTTCCACCAGGGATTCACTTCAATTGCAGCTGAGCTGCTCCAAAGGTGGAGCTGACCATCCTGTTTGCAGCACTGCTAGCCAAGGAACACCACTCTGTCCCCCAGACAGTGATCCTGGGCAGGGGCATGGTCACTCACAGACATTCAAGTTGCTTGCATCTGCCTTCATGGCAGGTACATCCAGGTGAGACCTTCCTTGCTCATGGGAGGGAAGCTGGAAGCTGGTGGGAAGCAGCATTTGTTCCTCTGGGCAGAAGACACCCCAGCAATGACACTTGGTGGCTGTGCCCCCGGTTTTTAATCAGGGCTGAGCAGCAGAGACACGGAGCAATTACTGCTGGCCGTGTGCTGATGTGATGGATGAAATGAGCTGACAGACTCCCCGTGGCACAGTGCAGCAAAAGGCTTTTCAGGTTGTCCACTTCAGCTCACAGGTGAGGGCTGATGCCCGGCAAGGGCAGATCTGAAGGACAGTGCACACGGAGCCGTGACTGCCCTGCAGATGTACAGCTGCAATTCCAGGAGCCTGAGCTCCCAAAGCATGGCTAATGCTCCCACAAGCCTCCACTGTCCAGATGGGCAGTGCCCAGCACAAAATGTTTGGGGTTTTCTGTGCATGAGTGCAGATTCTTGCCTGAGAAATACTGAGCATCTGGGAGCTGCATCGGGTATTTTTCCTCCCACCTCTGTGCTTTCTATGGGAGTGTAGTCTCAGCCCTTCTCTGACCACAGCTGATGTTTTAAAATCCACTTGCCCCAGAGAAGAGCCAGTTCATGATTCCAATTGAATCATGAGTCCTGCCAGTTGCAGGATTCCAATCCAAGTTGTGCATGACTTCTAGTAAAAGCCTGGTTTATCTAAAAATGTGCCAGCACTCAGCTTGAGCCTGCTGCCTTCTCCTTCACCTCTCCACAAGGCACCAGGGCTGGTGGCCATGACCTTAGTAAGAGAGGCACTCTCTCCCTAAGCTACTTAAATACCACCTATTGGAGCTAATCCCAGAAGGAAAGAGGGGATACATGGAAAATCTCACACCCATTCAGTTACTGTGCATCTTGCACTGTGGCACATCCACTGGAGCGCTGATCAGAGCACAGGTCCCGTCTCTCAGTCCCATTTGCTCTTTAGAGCTCCTGCAGGATTTTGTGAGAGGAATTCACCTCTCTTCCTGACCCTGAGTGCCAGACAAAAGGGTGCTCACATGCAAACGTGCTGCTTCACGGGCAGATAAAGATGCCCAGGTGGTGTGATCACCGCTGCCAACCAGGAGCTGCCTCCAGAGCAATCAGCAGCCGGGCTCACCCCACACCTGGCACGGCACGGGCTGCACAGCCACGCTGGCACAGCCACACCCAAGCCAGCCCTGGGTCTCTCCCAGGTCACTGCTGTGTGGAGCAGGAACTGCTGGCTGTGCTCTGGGCTTCCTCTTAGGGTCACAGCTGTAACAAATAGCCACGCTGATTTCTCCACCCCCAAATTTTTTGTCTCATCATCCCTCCCCCACATGCATTCCCATCTGCCTTCTGGACAGAGAGTTATTAGAAGATGTTTCAGCCCAAGAAGGAGATAGTTTTCTCTGAAAATAGTTTTCTCCAAAAATCATGCGCAAGATTTGGAGTGTGGGATCCCCCGAGGGGAAGGGACAAAGCTGTGGTTAAACTATGGGATGGAGAGTCAGCAGATCAGGGTTCTCATCCCCTGGCTCTGCGAGCTCTGACTCAACCCATGGCCCCTGAATGTTTGGTTTCCCCATTGGGAAAACCGGTGTGATGACACACTGTGATGGCAGCACACAGCTTTTTTTAACTGCTGGGAACCACCACAGGCTTCTGCAAAGGCCCATTCTCTCCAAAAATACATATATATATCTAAATTATTGTAAAAAATCAAGCTTTTGGAAGCCAAAATGCTCCTCTGCAAAGTTTTCATCTGGTGTAGTTCACTGAAGACGCAAAGATCTACTTAGATAATCTAAATATTTACCCAGCATTTTTCTATTTACCCAATATTGAAAGCACCAGGCAGTGCTCAGTGCCCAGTCCCCTGGGGATGCACAGCTGTGCCCTGGGATGCTGTGCTGGGAGCAGCACTGTGAGGAGCTGCAGTGACCCTGTTGCCTCCCAAGTCCCCCCCAAGCTGGGACAGAAGAAAGAGTCTTTGACTCCCTTTAACAAATGTGGACACTGAATTTACACTCAGGTGACTCAGCCAAGATCTTCCAGAGGAGAAGCAGCAGCACAGCTGAAAGATGTTGCAAGTCCCATCCCAGTGAACCTTCCTAAGAGCAGGATGTAAACAAAAGTTATGTGCATGTTGCAAAAGGTGTACAGGATGGAGGAAAAGAGGAAGGTTAAATCCAGGATGCTGGAAGAACACCTTTCAATCCATGGGTAATGCTTACATGCTCCTTCTCTTCATGCTGAGCCGTCCCCTCTGGTTTTCCAGGTGTCTCTTTTTCCTTGATCAAATCCTGATGTCCAAAGGGGTGGAAATGTCTCCTCTCTCCTCTGCAAAACCACACGGGTATTCCCGAAGAAAGGAAATCCCTAGCCAGCGAGGCAGAGCCGTTGCTGGGCTGTTGCTGCCATCTTCTGCCCACCTGGAATTTTGCTGCTCGCAGCTTCCCCAGCGTTTGGCCCGTCTCGAGGGGAAGGGGGTGAGGAAAATGCAGAGCTGGGGAACGGGCTGGTGTTCCCTCATCGGTCAGTGTGGGTGGAGATCCAGCTGTGTGCCATGGAGGTTGCCCCCTGCAAGCCTTGGCACGGTGGTCGTGGATGAGGGAAGCCGAGGAGGCACAGGCTCTGCCTGAGGAGTCACATTCAGGAGAGGAAGGGGTGATTCCACCCACTCAATGCAATTGCTCAGTGGGCTGTTACTAGACACAGCGTGAGTTTTCTTCCTGGAAACACAGGGAAATCAAACGTTTAGTTCAGAGAGAGCAGCAGGACTGTGTGGTTTCTCTCCTGACACCCATCCAAGAAGGGGTTTTTGCAGGGAAGCAGAGTGAGTGGTGTGACTGGCACTAAAGCTGTGGTGGCAGAGCGTGTCATTGATCAGCAGGTGAGGACACAGAGCCATTGTTTTCCAAAACTGCAAAGACTTTTGTCTATTTGTTCAGGGCTTTAGTTCTGCCTGAACCGCTGCCTTGCAACCCTCAGATTCCCTTTTTCCCCTTACCCTGTCATTTTTGGCAGAGTGTGATGCTTGGGGGAAGTTTATCCTAACAGTGGGCTGTTAAAAGATGTAAAAAACTACGAAATACCAAGAATTTTTCCATCTTTTAACGGGCTCAAATACCAAGCCTCACCATGGGTTCAGCTCAGCAGATCTTTGGCCCCATAACTCTTTGGGATTACAGCAGATCCCTGGAGGTGTAGTATGAGGACATGGAGCAATTGCCACCCACCTGTGGCACAACCTTGCTGGTTCTTGGCCATGGGACATGGACTGAGCCAGTGTAAACAGCAGCAGCAGCTCAGGGGGCAGCACACGAAGCATAACCCTACACCTGGCTATTTCAGCTGTCAAAAATTTGCCCAAAAAAGCTGGTATCTTGTCTCTTTGGCACCTATCTGTATAAGCTGATCATTTCAGGTTTGCACCTTGATTCTCCCTCCCTCTAAGCAGGGGAAAGCATGCAGGTCCCATGGAGGGGAGGATTGCATCCAGCTGGGATGCAGCCAGTCAGAGATTCAGTCTGCAGCCCCAGCCTGCTGAATTTCAACAGCCTGGAGGTGTCAGGGGCTGCAGGAAAGGCAACCCTTACAAACTAAACACAGATAACAGTGCAAACTTCAGGACTGTTCAACACAAACTTCCTTCCCAGAATTTGACATTCCTGGTGAACCTGTTCAGTGCTGAAACACCACAGGCCAGGTGCAGTGGTGAGTTAATTCCCCATTCCCCTCGGTGGGGAGCACCCTGAGCTGGCCCTGTCACAAAGCTGTCTCACCAAAGAGGAGCTCAGGGTCCCTTGATGGGCTCCAGGGCAGCAGTGAGCAGTCTGTGCCACTCAGGGAGCTGCAGTGGGGGTTCCAGCTCCTGCAGCTTTCAGCAGCAGCTGCCAGCTGAAATGCCAAGTTCTCCACTCCTCTGAAAGATGGGAACATCCCAAGACAAAGCCACTGAAATGAAGCAATGCCCTGAGGTTCATACAGAGCAGCAGAGGAGGGGACAGGCTGCAGGAATAATTTTCATACCTTGATCCCTGCCACCCTCCTCCTCCTGCTCCACAGCAGAGGCAATTCCATGGGCTGTCTGAATGGTACAGCAGTGACATTTTCCATACAGCCTGGAGTTAATGTGTTCCTGCTTGTAAAGTCAGCATCAAACACAGGCCCTTGCTTTGCAGAACATTTCACTACATCAAGGCTTTGTGCTGGGGATGGGGCTCCTTTCTGTAGAGGCCTTTCTTGGATGGCAGCACATCCCTGATGGCAGAGGGGTTCCCACGGCCTGGAAACACTGCACCTTTCAGAAATCAACCATGTGGTTTTCCCACTGTGCCATATACACATTTAAATATACACAGAGACAGAGTTGGGCACAGCCCAGCTTCCCACTTGCTTGGAAAAACCTCACGTGTCCAGCCTGAGCTTCTCTGTGCTGCTCTGAGCTCTTGCACGGGGTGCTGGGTGTTCCTGCAGCCTCAGGTGACAGTGGCACTGGGAACAGCCCCAAATGTGAGCTGGCTCTGAAGGGCAGCACAAGCACAGCTTGAACTGCAGCTGGGGCAGAGAGGAGCTGAAATGCTCACAAGCAGCTGACACGGCCATCGAGGGCATCAGTGGGGACAGAATCACAGAAAGGGTTGGGAGCCACCTTAAAGCTCATCTCATCCAACCCCCTGCCATGGGCAGGGACACTTCCACTNCAGCAGTGACATTTTCCATACAGCCTGGAGTTAATGTGTTCCTGCTTGTAAAGTCAGCATCAAACACAGGCCCTTGCTTTGCAGAACGTTTCACTTCACTACATCAAGGCTTTGTGCTGGGGATGGGGCTCCTTTCTGTAGAGGCCTTTCTTGGATGGCAGCACATCCCTGATGGCAGGGGGGTTCCCACGGCCTGGAAACACTGCACCTTTCAAAAATCAACCATGTGGTTTTCCCACTGTGCCATATACACATTTAAATATACACAGAGACAGAGTTGGGCACAGCCCAGCTTCCCACTTGCTTGGAAAAACCTCACGTGTCCAGCCTGAGCTTCTCTGTGCTGCTCTGAGCTCTTGCACGGGGTGCTGGGTGTTCCTGCAGCCTCAGGTGACAGTGGCACTGGGAACAGCCCCAAATGTGAGCTGGCTCTGAAGGGCAGCACAAGCACAGCTTGAACTGCAGCTGGGGCAGAGAGGAGCTGAAATGCTCACAAGCAGCTGACACGGCCATCGAGGGCATCAGTGGGGACAGAATCACAGAAAGGGTTGGGAGCCACCTTATAGCTCATCTCATCCAACCCCCTGCCATGGGCAGGGACACTTCCACTCTCTCAGGTTGTTCCAAGCCCCGTGAACCTGGCCTTGAACACTTCCAGGGATCCAGGAGCAGCCACAGCTTCTCTGGGCACCCTGTGCCAGGGCCTCCCCACCCTCAGAGTAAAGGATTTTTTCCCATTATCCCATCCAAACACTTTCAAGGAAGCTCTGGAAAGTTTCACTGAAGTAAAAGCCCTCCTCAGCACGTAGGTTGTGCCTCAAGACTACATGCAAGACCTCCAGTGGATCTTCTTTCCACACTTTCCTTGCAGGATCATGTGGGAGGGCAGGGTTGTGAGAGTGGGTTTTGCAAGAAGAAAAATCCTCCTCTTCTCCCCTAATCTGCTGCTTCTGAAGAACTTTTTGTGCCATGGGAGCATTCCAAGACTCTGAAAGGAAGATGTTTTTTCCAGTTTTTTTCCTTTATCCTCTCCATTCCCCAGTAATACCCATCCCTCTGTTCAAGCACTCTCCAGACTAGAAGGGGTAAGCATGGGGAAGACTCCTCAGAATTATTCTAGCAAATATTGTTGTTTTTTTCTTGGTAGAAGCAAAGTTTTGTGAGCAGTTAGGCCCCTGGCACAGGAACTCTAGAGTCCTGGTTCTCTAAGAAACAAAAATATTAAGTCAAGAAATCCCATTTCCCCCTCATCCTTTTAAATCTCCTTTCATTGGGATGGAGCCAGGGAGTCATTAACTCCTGGCTGGGCACTGCAAGGCCAGAATTGTGATGTGCTTAGTGGCAATGTCATAAAAACCCACTCATTCCCATACCAAAGGGCTTGTGTTCTTAAAGAATAATGTGTTGGGATAATGCTTTAGGAGTGGATTAGTGGATCCTGATGCTCCTTCATTTGCATTTCCCCCCTGGAGCACATTTGAAGGTATTCACATCATTTTTTTAAACTTATTAGATGGTCTTTTAATCCTTAGGTAATGGTTCAGCTCCACAGAAATATTTACACAGCCAGCATCCAGCACACTCAAGGATGTAGAGCAGAGGAATAGCCAGGAGCTGGTCTGGTCCTGCATTATTTCAACCCCAGCAGTGGATCCCAGGAGTGGAAAGCCCAGACTTCTCCAGGTGCAGACTTCTTCACACACCCCATTCTGCCCCTTCCTTCCCTGCAAAGCCTCATGGCCATCCCATAAACACCTCTGACTGAATTTACAGCTAAATGAAGCCCTCAGCCACCTGCTCCAGCACAAGGCCACAGGAAAGGCCATCATCTCCAGGTGTCAGCTGGCTCCTCACACGGCTTATCCAACCCCACCAGAGGGCTGGGATCGCTTGTCCCCCCTGACAAGAGCCCAGTTCTGTGTCTGGGCTGCAGTCAGTGGTTGGCAGCAGAGCACCATAGCTCACTTTCAGCTGCTTCTCACAGTGTGAGCTGTACAAAGAGCAGCTGAGGCTGACCAGGGTCCCACTGGTGCCCATTTGGGAGCCCCTGCCATGGGGGGTGACACACAGGGTGCCCAGAGCAGCTGTGGCTGCCCCATCCCTGCAAGTGTCCGAGGCTGGACAGGGCTTGGAGCAGCCTGGGACGGTGGAAGGTGTCCCTGCCTGTGGCAGAGGGGTAGAACAAAGTGAGCCTTAAGGTCCCTTCCAAGCTAAACTTGGGATCACTCTGTGATTCTGTATCAGGGCAGTGCCCCAGCAGCAGCTGCACAGGGACCAAAACCAGAAAGATGGCAGGGTAGGGGTTTGTGTGCTTGGAACAGGGAAGGAAGCCCATCCAGCCACCAGCAGTGACCAGCGAGGGAGGGACCCTGCTCTGCCGCCCTCCCTCCACACAGCCTGCCACATTCCCAGGCATTTTTGCCTGGGGAGAATGGATGTGCTGGTGAGGCTGCAGCAGCCCCGCTGGGTCCCAGGAGGGGCCATTACAGCCACTGTTACTTTATAAGAGCCTCTGCAAACAAAGGGACCCTGAGACGCCACTAACGAGCTGCCTGTTACTCTTTGAAGCTTAACGAGAGAAACTTGAGCTACCGGGGGCTGTGGAGTCACACCAGTCCAACCATTTCATCTGTCAATGCTTCAATTTGTCTGTGCTGTGCCCTGCTGGGCCAGCATCACAGCAGCTCTGGCTCCACCAGCCCTTTCAGCACTGCCTGTGCTGCAATACCCCTCCCGGGCTCCTTTTGCAACTCCAGTCCTGCCTGGCACTGCCTTGGACCCTGGAGGAAGTTCTTTAACTCCCATCCATCCTTTAAAAGCTTTGCAAATTTATCACATCACGCACAGCTTCTGGTTGCAGAAGAATAGAAGTGGGTGTTTAGCTTATTTCACTGGTAATAGCAGAAAATGGCTTATTGCAGCAAAGAATTTGTCCAAATAAGCTGTGAGCCACAGCATTCCTGCAGATAAAATCCAGCTCATTCCAGTGCCCTGGAAGCACTCTACAGGTATCCACTATTGAGGCATCATTGTACTTTAGATAAATGCACTGCTTAAAGATAGCTGTCAGCACAGGCTGCTGAATAATGCCTTCATTTCATACCCTCAGATTGTTCCCCAGGTTATTGGCAACACCTAAAGCTGGTAGTCTGGCAGCAGAAAAACAGTCAGCATGCTGGTGGAAGAGCAGGGCCCTGACCCTGAGGGACCCACTGAGCTTCCAGCAGTGTTGGAGGGCTTTAATACCTGACACCCAAGTTCCTGCATTTATTTGTTGTCAGTCATCACCCTCCCATCAGCTTGCTCTGCTGCAGTCCTGTCTCTGCTGCGCCCAGGCCACACCACTGGAGGTTCCACATTTCACTTCCACACTGCACACACAGAAATCCTAAATAAGCAGATTTCAGGCCTACCTAATAGCATATATTCTTATATAGCATTAGTTACAACAAGTGTTTATCACAGAGGGAATGCTGCTTCTCCCTGCCATTTTTTCTTTTGCTCTTCTTTTACTCACCTAAAATAATCTTTGAGCCTTGAGAGACTACTACATGCCATAGCCTTACCTCTTCAAGGACAGAGAAGCCTTTCTAAGGCTCCTGTTCCTCTTTCACACATATTTATTTAAATTAAAGTTATAAGCACCTTTATTAGCTCATAACTCATTTTTTTTTTCAGGTTGTAGCCCCTACTTCTTAATCTGATGTATAACTTCAATAATGATTTCAGTTCAGCTCTTTCCTTTACAGCCAGCCCTACAGCAGAGCAGCCTTTAGCTGCTCTCTGGTGCATTCCCAACCTTGGGCTGGGGCTCTAAATAAGCTCAGCCTGGGGGCTTTTCTGCTTTCTGAGCCTTGAGTAGGAACACTCATCTCTAGCTCAGCTCAGCACAGTCAGCCTGGCCTTAGACCCTGCTGCTCTGGGCTTGGCCAAGCGTGTTTGTTGCCCCAGACCTGATTCCAGCCTGGGGACTGACTGAGCACCCGGACTTGAGACCTGTTTCATCCCTGCAGAGGTGCCTGATGCCTGGACTCTCAGGGCATGCTCAGCACTCTCTCCTCTGGCTCCAAGAGGAGGTAAAACCTTGGCTACTTCTTTTCTATTCTAATGTCAGCAATTTATCACAATTTGTCGCTCCTGCTGAATATTTTCCACTGCCCGGGTGGTTCCTGGGTGGCACCTTTCCTGGAGCAGGGCTGTTTGCCCCAGTGCTTTCTCCACTGTGGGCAGCAGGGGCTGTGGAAGAGCTGGGTGGCTCCTGGGGGGGCTCTGTGGGCTGTGATGCTCCTCTTCCCCCACACCTGGATGGCAGGAGGCACCCTGGGGATCTGTCTCCCCTTTGAGCTCCCGCAGCAGAGCCCTGGCACCCCGTGTGGGAGCTCCTGATGCTGTGGGAAGGCTGTGCCAGGCTTCCCTCACCACCACCAGGGCTGCAGGCAGCTCTGGGCTGCAGTGCTGGGTGTCTGCTCCTGCCTGCTGAGCACTTTGTGGTCGCCTCCTCCTGCACAGCTGCTCCTCAGCCTCATGCTGGGGCCGCTGAGCAATTTGGGAAAGGAGCCTGCATTGTTGGCCTGGGTGTTTCACACCCCTGCTAGGTAGAGTTAACTGAGGGGGGGAAAAATTGTGACTACCCACAGGGTGTTGTCTTTTTTCAGCAGCTGTGAAGGATTTCTTTAGTTCCTCAAAATGTCTGGAGTTTTAGTACTTACAATCAGCAAAAATTGGAGTGGAATATCAACGGAGCACAGCTTTCAGAAACTCATTTTCTTTTTCCTTTCAAACTGACAATAGGATTTTAAGAAAAACTTTGAATAATGGATATACTTTTGAATAATGGATGTTCCACAGCCAAAGTCCCTTGACTTTTCTTTCTGTGCCTGAATGAGAAGCCTTTTAATTGCACAACACGTGGCGAGGAGGTACAAAACGCTTTGTGTCTTGTGCTGCTGATTAACTGATGCATATACTCCCATTAAACATTCAGAGAGGGCTAAGTGTGTCCCAGCCTGAAGCTGTGTGCTATGCACGTTGGGTTTTTATCAGCTAAGGCTCTGGCATGAGATGTTTTGTGATTTTCCTTGTCTCTGTCATGCCTGCTCATTATTTTCCTCTTTTTTGTGTGTGTGTACTTTGGAGCTTTTCTGTTTCTGGGGAGGCATTCTTCCACCTGGAGAGCTTGTAGCTTTTGCTCTGGGCTCATACATGGGCTGCGAGGTCACCTTGTGAAGAGGATTCCTCAGCTGAGACTGTGGAATAAACTCTGTTTTCCAAAATAGCAGTGGAGGGGTTTGTTTGGTGGTTTTTTTTTCTTTTCTTTTCTTTTTTGGTTGGCTTTTTTTTTTTGTTTTTTTTTGTTTTTTTGTTTTTTTTTTTGGTTTTTTTTTTTTTTTTTTTTTTTTTTTTTTTTTTTTGTTTTGTTTTTTGTTT
>WEZZ01031167.1:231597-252953 GCA_013400585.1 Chloropsis cyanopogon
AAGAACAAACCTCCAGTTCTCCCTGCTTGCTCATTTCTTTGAGCAAAACTCCTTGTCCTGCCCAAAGCTTTGCCAGTGTCCCCTCCCATATTGTATATCAAATGGGGTGTCACTGCTGTGGCACAGAGGGGAGGGGGGTTTCTCACCCTCTCACAGCTTGAGGGGGCTGTGAGTGCTGGTGCTTTGCAGCTGGGAGTGCAGGAGGATCCTCCCTGGGCTTTTTAAGATAAGGACAAATTTTATAGCAGGGCCTGTGGCAATAGGGCAAGGGGTGATGGTTTTATACTGAAAGAGGAGAGATCTAGGTTAGGTGTTGGGAAGAAATTCTTTCCTGTGGGGGTGGTGAGGCCCTAGCACAGGTTGTCCAGAGAAACTCCTCATCTCTGGAAGTGTTCAGCATCAGGTTGGATGGGGCTTTGGGCAACCTGGTCTAATGGAAGGTGTCCCTGCCCACGGCAGGGGGCTGGAACTAGGTGATTTTTAAGGTCACTTTCAACCCAAACCATTCTGAGATTCTTGTTCTGGGAAGAGATGGATGTCTGTTGCTTTCAAAGGCAGACCATTTCATCCTGGTGTTTTAAGGGGAGCTTCAAGTTAAGGAAGATGTAGAGCTGACTTCTCCTTGCCTCTGGGTATTTTGGAAAGGATTTTGGGTTTCCAGGATGCTCCCAAAAACCAGAGAGCAGCTGCCAACGGGCATCAAAGGGGGCTTGGAGGGGCTTGAAAAGCTGCTGATCAAACACACTGTGACTTATCATTTGCAGGCCACTAAAGCCATTTGGGGCTTAAGCTCTCCAAAACCAGAGAGGATTTTGCTGGTAAGCTTGTGATGGAGCCCTGGGCCCCTGCCCAGCCGCCCCAGCCCCGGGAGAGGCCGGCAGCCCGGGGCTCATGGGCAGAGGGGCTCCAGGGCCCCCCAGCACCGCTGTGGCAGCAGCTCCTGCAGCCAGGGCAGGCTGCTCGCCCCGGCTCCTGGCACGGGAGCCACCTCCCTGGGCACCCCTGGGACGAGGGCCACCACCCCCGCAGGGACAGCACCCGCCGGCCGGCTTCCCGTGCTGACAGCAGCCAGCCCCGCTCCAGGTGAGAGCCGTGGATCCCTCCTCGTGGAAACCTTCTTAAAATAGGAACTGCCCATTTCACTGCTCACAGGTCCTGCCCTTGTGACTGCACAGGGACACAGGGTGTCAGTAGGTGACGGCCAGCTGTTCCAGCAGCTCCATGACTTCTGTATTTATCTGTGTAGCATTTGCAGCTCTGATTTCTTCTTAAAACTGTGATTTCTGTGGTTGCTGCTTGACAAGCTCCGTCTCAGCCCCGAGGTGCATTTTTCTTACAGGTTTGATTAAATGCAGTTCTTTTTTCCTAAGAGCAAGGTGAACAATAAAAATACAAGCGGTAATATAGGAGCAAGAGACAGCCTGCAAGCTCAGCTGCTGAAACAGGAGAGAGTGGACAGATAAAATGTGGGCTGGAGGATGCTCTCAGTGCTGAGAAAGAGCTTCCAGCAAATCTGGGTTGATTTGCCTGAGTTATTGCCCTCAGTGAATTGTGGAGTTGGTATGTGGGGTTTTGTGCTGAGGTCATATGATGCAGATGGGATTTTAGGAAGGCAATTTTCCCTGTGAGGGTGGTGAGGCCCTGGCACAGGTTGCCCAGAGAAGCTGTGGCTGCCCCTGGATCACTGGAAGTGTCCAAGGCCAGGTTGAACAGGGCTTGGAGCACCCTGGGACAGTGGAAGGTGTCCCTGCCCATGGAATGAGATGCCCATTAAAGGTCCTTTCAAACCCAAACCATTCCTGGATTCTACAAAACTGGGCATCACCTGAAGCTGCAGTGCACAGCTTTCTCACAGGTGGGGACAGCAGAGCATCCAAACCTCCTCCTGCTGCTTCCAGCTGTGATGCTGGACCAGATCCTGGCCCTGCCACCGAGCAGGGGACCTGGCTTTATTTCCATCACCTTTGCTGCCTCCAAGGGTCCCAAGCAGGAGGGACCCCAGATGTGACCCTGGAACCCTTTTTTCCCCAGATGAGTGTGTTGTGTTGTTTTCCAGGCAGGGCTATGAAGACCCCCAGTGGCACTACCCTGTACCTGGCAGTGGGGACGGCCACCCCTACCAAAGCCACCAGTGGCAGCCAGTGGCATGGCAGGAGGACAGAGGTATGGGCTCATCCTTTGGCTCTG
Source organism: Chloropsis cyanopogon (assembly GCA_013400585.1). NCBI lineage: Eukaryota > Metazoa > Chordata > Aves > Passeriformes > Irenidae > Chloropsis > Chloropsis cyanopogon. The sequence goes on from WEZZ01031167.1 coordinate 233,785, forward strand.
GGGATGGAGGCAGCTGGCAGGAGAAGCGATGCTTTCCCCAGGATGGGTTCTTCTCCCAGGGCTTGCATACATCCAGGGCTCTCTCCTGCCCTCACTCCTGGGGGGTGGTTGATTAAATGCAGTTTAATGGGGGGTGGTGCTCTGTGCAGCTCTGGCTCCCTGTCTGTGTTTAGGAAACGTGAGCAGGAGCTAGGTGCACCCAAGGGATGTTCGATCTTCATTACCACGGCTCAAAACTTGTGTCATTCCTGGCTCCAGCCTGAGTTTGATGGTGCTGTGTGATCAGGATGGCCAGGGCCTCTTCTTTGCTGTTTCTGGACTGAACAGAAGAGGAGGGAGGAAAGAGAAAAGGACATCAGTGCTGTGCTGGGAAATGTGTACAAGGCATTATCACATCTCCAATGTGTTGGGATAATTTGGAAGCAAACTGAGGGGGCATGGCAAATTGCCTGACTCGTGCTTTTTCTTTTGCAACTTCATTGCTGCTCTGGAGGGATAATGCTGAATCCTGATTCTCTCTAGACCTGAGGCAGGGAGAGTCTTATGGCAAGAGTTACCGGGACCAGCACTACTACAGGGGCTACCACCCCAACCTGGCCACGGGCCCCCCAGGGCAGCACAGGTAAAGCTGGGAGGTCTGTGCAGCCTTGTGAAAGCACCTGCTGCAAAATCAGGGGGTTTGTGGGTGGTTCAGAAATCTCAGAGCCTTCAGGGTGTCTCCCTTTGCTCCCACCTGCAGGACACAGACCTACGACTCCTACCAGGAGAGCTACACCTCGACTGCCAGGAGGGGAGGGACAGGGGAAGGAGCCCTCAGCAGTGATTTGGGGGAGGCTGGTGGCCAGCCCAAAGAGGTAACCTCCAGGTGGGCAGGGGTGGAGGACAAGAATCTCTCAGAGATTTGGGGACAATCCATGTGTCCCCCTCCAGCTGGGAAAAGAGCCCCTTTGCCACCTTGCACTCGGTGCCTGGCAGTCCCTGGGGATTATTCCAGTGGGTTTTTAGTGTTTGTGTTCTCTCCACCTGCTGGGCTGTCACTCCCCCAGGTGCAGGGCTCTCTGCTCAGCCCAGGAGCAGGACAGAAGTCCAGGCTTAGTGGGAAGTTCTGCAATGGAGCTGGGGAAGGATCTGGAGCACAAGCTCCAGATGAGGAGAGGCAGAGAGGACTGTAGGGGCTCAGCCTGGAGGAAAGGAGGCTCAGGGTGACCTTGTCACTCTCTACAGCTCCCTGACAGGAGGCTGTAGCCAGGTGGGGATCAGGCTCATCTCCCATGTAATAAGTGACAGAACACAAGGAAACAGCCTTAAGTTGTGCCAGGGAAGGTTTAGGTTGGATACTAGGAGAAATTTCTTCAACAAAAGGCTTGTCAAACCCTGGCATGGGCTGCCCGGGGGAGCAGTAGAGACACCATCCCTGGGGGAATCTTAAAGACATGTAGATGTGGCAGCTGGGGGCATGGGTAAACATGGCAGTGCTGGATTAATGGTAGGACTCAATCTTAGAGGGCTTTTCCAACCTTCATGATTCCATGATTCCATGATTCCGTGATTCCAGCCTTCCTAGGTAGCTGACAGCTCTGTGTCACTGCCAGCTCTGTCCACCAAGTTCATGCTCCATCACACTTGTGTCCTGACTGCTGGCTTTTGCCAAGAGAAAATGAAAAGATCAAATCAGAGCTGCTCTGGTGGTTTTGCTCCTGGGTGATGCTTTTTTGGGTTTCCAAGCCCCATCTCCTTGGCTGTGGTGAGGAGCTGATGTTAGGGCCAGGAAAGCTGTTGGACTACAGCTGTGGCTGATGTAAATGATTTTTCTAAGCTGTTGGGTGAACCCAAGCTGCTGTAGGGCGTAAGCTGCTCGGATGGGAATTGGCTGTGCTGTTCCCGCAGGGCACTTCCCTGGAGCAGCAGAGCCTGCCCCGGTGCCTGGGAGCAGGAAATCAGCAGTGTCCCTCGTTTTTGAGCCAGGTTGGTGTGTTCTCCCTCCCTTGCAGCCCTCAGGACACCCCAGCCTGCTCCTGCAGTACCAAGAGTCAGGACTCAGCTCCAGCAGCCATGAGCTGAGCCAGTACATCCATGATGGTGCTGACCACTATGACCCTGTGCTTCCAGAGCCCTGGAACCTGGGACTAACAGGTGAAATGGTGTAATGGGGGGCTCTGACAAGGGGGAAGCAAGGGAACAAATGGCTGGTGGTGGGATATTGGCTGTCTCTCAGCTGGGTCCTCTCCTGGAGGAGGTTGTGCAGGCACAAGGCATGACTGGGGGGCTGTGGGGTGGCTGAATGGTCGGGGGGCTCTGCCTGGGTGGGTGCAGGAGCTGCCATGCACATCTGCTGCTCTGGGGGACAATTCTTGCACAGAGGGGTCTGTGGAGGGCTACTTAAGCTGGGGGACAAGGCTGGGACCTGGTCCAGTCCTCCACAGTGGATGTGGCGTGTGACCAGTGTGAGTGGCTCACAGTGGCCTGTGTGTCATTGCAGGGGGGCCCTCGGTGTCCACCCCGAGCCCAGCAGTGCCCCTCAAGTTCCCCCAGCTGCACACAGCGCTGTGCTTTGGAGCTGGGGGCCACCTGGTGCTGGCATGTCCCCAGGACCCTGCTGAGGGTCAGCTGCCCCGCGTCGAGCTGCACAGCCTGGAGGTAGGACACAGCCGGCCCCCAGGCCCCCTGTCCCCTCCCTGGAGCGTCCTCCCTTGCCCTGAGGGATGCAGACATGGTTCAGAATCCAAGCAGCCTCCTCAGGAGCCTTCCCATTCCTTGCTCCCACCTTCTGTCCATCCCACGTGGAGTTTTGAGGCTCCATCGTGCCAGCCTTTGCCTGGGTGCTGCTTTCAGCCTCCAGCTCTGTAACCCTTGGCACCTGTGACCTCCTCAAAGGGGACAGATGTGGTTTGTGCCTCTCCAAAGGACAACTCCACTCCTGTCCCTGAGGTGCTCCAGTACAGGGGCCTTGTCCAAGCCCTGAGTCTACCACAGCATTCCAGTCTCCTGTTTTACCTCCAGAAGGAGGCAGATGCCATCTCAGCAGACATTTCTTTACTGGACCTGAGCTCTGGAGTCCATGTGATAGCTCAGGGTCTGTGCTCTGTGGTTACCTCAAGGGTTCATTGGCACTGTTGAATCCTTGGCCAAGGCACTGGCCTGCCAATAGCCCAGCTGGGGCAGGTCTGATTGCTGGAGTGCAGCTGCTGAATTTTTGTTTTTTCAGGCGATCCTTCATGGCACAGAAGAGCTAGAGGAGCTGCAAGCCTTCCCTGGGCCCCTGGCCAGGTATGGCAGCACAGGCAGGTCCACGAGCTGTGTCCTCCTGGCTGTCTCCTTTCTGAGCTCAAGGCAGACTCCAAGGGTCCCTGTGGTTTTGAGTTATCTACAAAGGCCATGTCTAAGTTCAGGCTGGGAGCCCAGCCCCTTTGATGCAGTGTGGGGTGGTTTGGGTTGTGTGACATGGTTTTTTTGAATATTCATGGGATGTGGGTTCAGTGTGGTTTGTACATCTGACCTTATTTTGTAGTCATTTTGTCTCAGAAAAATGATTTTTGTTGGGTTTCTTTGTATGTCTAAAGCTCTGGGTCAACCTGTGGCTTAGCTTTTCCTAAAGTTTTTGTCCCCTGAGATGGCTGAGTCACAGCAGGGTCAGACCCAGTATGTACCTTCACCCATTGTGAGTCTGGGGCTGAATCAGGGGTGCTGCATCAGGTTGTCTCTAGATCTGGCCACTCCCAGGCAAAGCAGGGAGGGAAAAGGAAAAGGCATTTACTGAGCAAAAGAGCTGTGTATGCACAGAAGCTGGCTGGAATACCTGGAGCTCCCTCTGTACTCTGCTCTCGTGAGACCCACCTGGAGTGCTGCAAACAATTCTGGTGCCACCAGCATAAGAAGGACATGGAAGTGTTGGAGCAAGCCCAGAGGAGGATAAAGGGACTGGATCAACCTCCCTGTGGAGACAGGCTGAGGAAGCTGGGGCTGGAGAAGAGAAGGTTGTGTGGAGACATCACAGCACCTTCCAGTCTCTGAAATGGCCACAAGGAAGCCAGAGAGGGTCTCATTGCCAGGAACTGTAGAGACAGCACAAAGAGGAGTTTGTGTGAATTGAAAGAGGGGAACTTTAGGTTAGATATATGGAAGAAATTCTTCCTTGTGTGGGTAGTAAGGTCTCAGGTTGTCCAGAGAGGTGGTGGATGCTCTATCCCTGGAAGTGTTCAAGGCCAAACTGGACAGGGCTTGGTCTAGTGGAAGGTGTCCCTGCCCATGGCAGGGGGGGTGACGATGGCTTGTGAAGGCTGAGCTAGAACAGAGGCTAGATGGAGTTAAAGAATAAAGCAGGGATTTATTAAAAGGCCTCAATGGATCCACCTTGGGCAGCACCAGAGCCCAGCCAGGGCTGCACCCAAGATGAACCAAAATGGGCACAAAATGCACGACCGGGCATGGGGTCTGGCACTTTGATCAGTTCTGCTCCATTTGCATATTGGAGTTAATTGTCCAATTACAGCTTTAGCTTATGCAGTCCCATCCTTTTTGTTTTTCTCTCTTCATTCCACATTGTTTATGCTCTTGGGCTGAAATTTGGATCATTTGTCCTTGGTCCTCAGCTAGAGAAGGAATTGTTTTGTCTCCCTGCTCTGTGAAGAGAGCTCACCATCCCCTAATATGAGGCTCAGACCCACACACTAAAGCAGTACAGAATCTGAAAAATATAAAAGTTAAAACCTGAGGTATCAGTTGGACTAGATGAGCTTTAAGCTCCCTTTCAACCCCAAAACCATTCTATGATTCTGGGTTGCCACTTGTGCCAAAGGGTACATTGGGAATCTCCATATAATATGTTGGAATGACTGAGTCAGGATCAACATCTCCACCTGCAGTTTCTCTCTCCTGTTTGACCCACTCTTTCTTTCTGACTGTATGGTTATTTTATTGTATGGCAGCACTTCTGCCTGGCTTGCACGTAGCTTAAGGGTTTCTATTTCTGTCCCAAAGGGTTTCTGTGGTCACACAAGTGACCCTCCACTCTGCCTCCACAACAGATTGTGCCTGCTTCTGCAGCCTTGGACACCCATGGATGTAACGGCAGCACAGCAAATCCAAACTGTTTCTTTGCAGATGGACGGAGGAAAATATTATCAGGAGGGCAAAGAGTGGGTTTGAAATGTACTTTGCATCTCTGAAATACAGAGATCTGCTAAGAGTCTGATTAATCAATTAGTTTGAGTGTACTTGAACTTAAAAGTAGTCATTGGTACTGGGGATCTTCTTTCCTCCAGCACTGAGTCTGAATGATGCCCTGGATTGTTTTGCCTTGGGTTTCTTTGATGCCTCTTTCTGCTGCTGTAGGGAAGATCTGCACAAGGTGGATGTGATGACATTTTGCCAGCAGAAAATAACCACGGGCTGTGATCTCTCAACACAGAGGGGCAGAGATTCCTCCCTCCTCTGGAAACTCCTGGTTCTCCTCTGCCGGCAGAATGGGGTAGGTATGCCATGGAAGGGGATGACCCTTTTGATCTTGGAGTCCCTTAGGTGCCTCTTGATCCAGTGCTACTTTTGGGGGGAAGGGGTGTACCTTAAGAGGATCTGATTTCCATACCATTATCCCTCAGTTTGATGCTGCCTGGATATTTGGAGCAAATCCTTCTCTGTGATTGCATTTTGTCCTTGGGAACTACCAACAGCCCAGTGAAGGGGACTGGTGCCACCTTCATGGAGGAGCCAGCACTTAGGCTTAAAAAGAGGCCATTCCCTAAATCCACTGAAATCCACCCAATCTAGTCTGTAGCTGCTTGCTGGAAGCAGGTGGAAAAGGTCATCAGAAGGAGTTGTGAAGGTCTTGCTAATTGTGCTGAGTCCTTTTCCTTCCAAAGCTGGTCAGATGTGCTGGGACGAGGACGCAGGTCTGAGCGGGGGGCAGGCTGGAAGTGCCACCAGCCTTTGCTCGTGGGGCAGCCTCCACGTGCCTGATTCCCTCCCTCTCCCAGTCCATGGTGGGCTCGGACACGGCCGAGCTGCTGATGCAGGACTGCAGGCGCCAGGACAGGTACAAGAGGCAGGAGCCCACGGCCAGCCTGGTGGGCCTGGCCGACGACGAGTGGGCGTCGCGGCAGCCGGGCACGCTGGACCTCATCACCGGGGAGCTCCCTCCCGTCGTGGAGACGCAGGCACAGATCGTGGAGAAGTTCACCAAGCTCCTCTACTACGGCAGGAAGAAAGTAAGTGGTGAGTGGGATCCAGGATGTGAGGCTGAAGGTTTTTTCTTCTTGGATCTGTTGGCCTCTTCAGGCGGGTTTTAAAGGGAAGGGTGGTCAAGGAGTGACTTGTGGTTGTGGGATCAACCCTCCTGTTGTTATAGGACATCAAATAACAGACATGCAGCCACTTGGAAGCCCAAGTAGAAGTGAAAAGTGTTTATTGTTTGACTTAGGGTTTTATATTATTGTAGAAGTGACCAGGGGTTGGAGAAGTGTAGTTTCACCTCTCCAACCACACTGGTCAATCCAAAAGTCTGTCTTTTCTCTTTTCTTCTAAGAAAGAATGAAAACACTCTTTATTTATATGAAAATACATGAAAAACTCCACTACAAATATAAAAACATCAAAAAACTTTTAAAAACTATAAAAAACCAGGCTGACACCCTCCAAGCTGTTTCTGTACAATGGGGTTTATGGCAGTGATTTCCCACCACTGGGAACTGGGATGGGGGACCCAAGTGAAGATGAGATGCAGAAGCTTTTACCAGCACTTCTACCACATTTAGTTTCAGAGTCCTAGAATGGTTTGCTTTGGAAGGGACCTTAAAGGTCATCTTGTTCCAAACCCATTTGCAGCTGTGTGATCTCACAGGATACCTAAGGCACAAGGAGAAGAGAGGAGGGCTGCAGCTTAGGTGCCCAGACTGGGATCCCACGGCTTTGAGGGCTAACAGGCAGCACGGACCTGGAAATCTAGGGGACACAACATTGCTCTGAAGGTCCAAGTTCTTGTAAATTTTCAAGGTAGAAAGACAAAGGGACCTGGAAGAGATTTTTGGAGGATGCTAATTAAAGCCAGAGCAGTTATTGGGACTCTTCTCTGAGCTGGGGGAGTAGAGGAGGGGGAGACAGAGTTGGTTCTTCTTATTTCTTCTCCTCCTCAACTGCAGGATGCTTTGGTCTGGGCCATGAGAAACCAGCTGTGGGGCCATGCCCTGTTCCTCTCTAGCAAGATGGACCCTCGGACATACAGCTGGGTCCTCAACGGGTAAGTTGGAGAACCTCATGCAGGGTATGATGTTCCATGGCTGGTTTTCCAAGCCTGCAATCCCTTCAGTGCCCTCTGAATTGGGAAAGAGCATTGATTCTAGCTGAAGCCTTTCCAGAGGGGGCAAAAGAGACAGAGGGCATACATCCAAAGAGGCCTGAGTCCTTCAGGCTTCCCAACAGACAGGAGAAACCAAGTGGGGGGCTGGAAAGCAGGAGGAAAGCCAATCCCTGGAGATGCAGGGTTAATTTATTCTGAGTCTTTGGCTTTGCCCATGCTGCCCTAGCAAAGACAGCCACGGGGCAGGGGGAGCTGAGCCATTTTCACTGTGATCCAGTCTAGTCCCAGCTGTTCATCCCACTGGTATGAGCATTTTCTGGTGGAATTTAATGTACTTAGTCGGGATTGGGTTGATCCCTTCAGGGAGAGTTAAGCAGAAATTTTCTGTCTTGTGGAACCCAAATCCCTTTAAGGAGGTTTTATGCAGTGCTGTCCTGGAGACCTGCCTTCTCTGAAGGTAATACAGATCATCACCCCCAGAGGCTGGTGATCCTCTCTGCCTCCCAGTTACAAGGACATGGAGTGATAGGATAGGGAGGGATGGCTTCAGCTGAAGGAGGGTAGATTTAGATGAGATGTTAGAAGGAAATTCTTCCCTCTGAGGGTGGTGAGGCCCTGGCACAGGTTGTCCAGAGCAGCTGTGGCTGCCCCATCCCTGGAAGTGTCCAAGGCCAGGTTGGACTGGGCTTGGAGCATCCTGGTCTAGTGGAAAGTGTCCCTGCCCATGGAAGGAGAGCTGGACCAGAAGGTGCCCTCCAGCTCAATCCATTCTTGGATTCTCTGGGAAACCCCTCAAGACATCAGTTTCCTGGGGCATTTGGGCTGTGCTCTGGGAGGTGAATGAAGGTTTGGGTTCCTGGTCTGCAGCCCTTCTCTGCTGTCTCCTCACAGGTTCACCAGCACACTGGCCACCAACGACCCACTGCAGACCTTCTTCCAGCTCATGTCAGGAAGGATCCCTCAGGCAGCACTGGTCTGTGAGCAAGAGGCTGGCCCTGTGCTGTCACCTGCCTGTGACACCCACCTTTTGGTGACCATCTCGGCTCACCTTTGCCCTCCTCCTCTCCCTCCAGTGCTGCGGGGACGCCACGTGGGGGGACTGGAGGCCCCACCTGGCTGTGATGTTGTCCAACAAGGCTGGAGACACGGAGCTGAACCACCGAGCCATTGTCACCATGGGAGACACTTTGGGTGAGCTGAGATCGGTGGGAGCAGCTGTAACAGGGGCAATGTCACCGTGCACGTCCCTGCTGAGATGGCTGAGATGAACTGAAACCTCCTGAAACAAAAGGCAGCAACTGGGGAAAACAGGCAAACAACAGGGACAAGGGAAGGATCAGGGTCTGCGTGGGCAGGAAAGTGAGACAGTCAGGTTTGCATTTTTGCATGAGCTTGAGGGCCTCCAAAGCAAAGCTGACCGTGTGGTGATGTCTCAGGACTAACTGTTTGTCTTTTTCCATCCAGCCAGCAAGGGAGCAGTCGAAGCAGCTCATTTCTGCTACGTGATGGCAGATATTCCCTTTGGTTACTTCGGAGCGAAGGCAGATCGCATGGTCCTGCTGGGCAGCAGCCACCGGTGAGCAAGCTCGGCAGCCTGGGGCTCGTGCCAGAGTCACCATCCCACGTTTTCCCCATCCCTGGGATCTCACTTTTATGCAAAAGCAATCCCTGGCTGGGGTTTTTTCCTGCTGCTGATGTGTGCTCTGTGTGGGGCTGTTTGGGGAGGGAGCTCTGCTCCTGCTGGCTGACCCTGCCCCTCTCCCCTGCAGCCAGGCCTTTTCCCAGTTTGCCAGGACAGAGGCCATCCAGAGGATGGAAATCTTCGAGTACTGCCAGCAGCTACGGCAGCCTGAATCCTTCCTGCTCCCCTTCCAGGTAGTGCATGTGGTCAACTACATCATGTGCAGAGCTCAGACCTGCCCCAAAACATGCACCCATCTCCCTGAAGCCTGGAATTCAAGCTGTTCCTGAGGCTTGTCCCCTTGCTGGGCTTTGGGAATGATGGGGAGGTTGCTTTGGCCAAGGGCAGATTTTGGGGTGCACAGAGTGTCTGATCAGTGCCTGCTCAGCTCTCACTGCCTTCCTGCTCTCTGGGTAACAGGTGAGCATTTCCTATTGCAAAGCAGCACCCTGCTGTTGCTGCCTTGGGCACTGTGGATTTGGAGGGATACATCCCTGGCAGCGTTCAAGGCCAGGCTGGATGGGGCTTGGAGCAACCTGGTCTAGTGGGAGGCGTCCCTGGCCATGGTGGGGGGTTGGAACTAGATAAGCCCTGCTGTCCCAACCCAAACCATTCTAGGACTCTGTGAAGCTGCCTGGCTCAGGGAGGGGGGCTGGATGCCTCCATGGGGATGGGTGGAAGCAGCCCCAAGTTGCAAATGACTGTGGATGCATGATCTGGGTGCTCTGAGCCACTCTGGGGCGACATGCCATGGGCACAGGGCACCGCCCAGACTTTTCCACCTCCCTGCTCCACCCGTGACTGCTCTGCCTCACTCTCCCAAGGTGTACAAGCTGCTCTACGCCTCTCGGCTGGCTGACCACGGGCTGGCAGCCCCGGCGCTGCAGTACTGCGAGCACATCGCCGGCGCGCTGCTGCGCCGCCACCCCGCCGCGCACCCCGTCCTGGCCCGGCAGGTGCTCAGGGTGAGTCTCCTCCGCCTCCTGCACCCCGACACCCCCGCACACCTGGGGGGTTGGCAGCTCCGAGCAGCCCCCCAGGGTCTGCTGCCGAGTACGGCAAAGCCAGCGCTTCCACAGGGGTTCTGATCCCCGTGGATTTCGGGTAGAAAACAAAGGTATTGTGTTGGCTGCCAAGCAGGAGCAGAATTATTTGGAAACAAAGGATGTTTTGAAGTCTGGTGGGGTTTTCGGAACTTCTAAATGTCACAGACTTAAGAAGTGAAGGCTAAGTGCACATTTCCCCTCCAGCACATCTTCTACAACTCTCCTTACCTCCTGAGGGGTGTGTTCTGGGGTGACACTCAGAGGGGACATGGCCCAGCTTGTAGCACCAAGTGCAGCCCCCTATTTCCTGAGCAGGGGGCTGGGGCAGGGAGGGGTGAGGCCAAATGTCCCAGGTCCCCCGGGAAGGTGGGGCTCTCACAAGACCAGGGCAGTGCTGAGGCTGCTTGTCACCTTCCTCCAGCCTTTAGGAGCAGGTTGGTTGGGGTTTTGGGCAACCTGGTCTAATGGAAGGTGTCCCTGCAAATGTCCAGGGGGCTGGAACAAGATGAGCTTTAAGGTCCCTTCCAGCCCCAAACCATTCTGTGATTCCATGAAAGGCTCTAAAGCCATGGTGCTGCGAGGTGAGGGGCAGCAAGATGCTGGTCTGAAGTGGGTGCTGCTGAGTTCAGCCAAAATTTGGCTGCTTCCTCACCCCATCATGGAAGCCTATTTCCTGTCTAACAGCCTTTTAGATCTGCCATTCTGCTGGGGATAATGCTTCTCCTGGGAAAAAAACCACTTTCATCTGAAAAACTAGTGCATTCGTAGATGCTCTTGTCTTTGATGTTCTAGACTGTGTTACAAATTATGATACACATTAGTGTTTGATTAAGACTTCCCCTCTTTTGAAGCTGGGGACGACATACAACCAGGTGCTGGTTCATTAATACTGGATCAAAGTGCACACATAAGCTTTTGGATTAAAACATTCCCCCCGTTTAGGGGTAATCATGCTTATAATTTCCTTTTTCCTGTGACTGATTTAGGATGAGCATAAGTGTGTTTGTGAAGAGATGGGACAATGGGTCTGCAGGTGGTGCAGGCTCCTGGTTGGCTGCAGGGTTCCTTTGCTCTCGTGGCCATTCCCAGGCCCAAGCTGGGGTCCAGTTGTGCAGGCCCTGTCTTGCTGTAAACTCACAGACCTTTGTGCTGGTTTAGAGTTTGTTTTGTAAAAGTTCAGGAATAGAGAGAAATGGCTGCTGGGGACGGGTGCAGGAAGGAATAGCTGAGTCTTGTGTGGCTGTGGAGGGTGGCTGAGCTGCAAAGTCACCTCTGGGTGGCTTTTGGTGGCCCTAAGGTGGCAGCCTTGTAGCAAGGCATTGAAGATAAGGAAGCATGAAGTAGCCAGGGGAAACTTGAGAAATTCCTGAGTATCCTAGAATGGTTTGGGTTGGAAGGGACCTCCGAGATCATCTAGTTCCAGCTCCCCTGCCATGGGGGCACCTTCCACTGGATCAGGGGCTGATACCAGTGAGAGAAAATTCAGTAAAGATGTGGATGAACAGCAGTGCTTTGAGTGCCATCCCTCCTCACCCAGCTGTCTTAAAACTGGATCCTTGTCTAAACAACTCCTTCAGAGAGGGAATTAGCTCTGCAGGGAGCCCTGCATCTCACCTTGGGCTCCTGGGTCACCCCAGAAGAGCCTCTTGTTCCACTGATGGGAGCTGGAGCCCCAAGTGCAGCCAGGGCAGCACAGACCCCTCTTCTGCAGGAGAAATTAAACACACGGCAGCAATACTGCAGAGAGGGACCTGGGGGAGATAGTGGAGCATGGAAAAAATACTGAGCAGCAGCATAACAGGATGCTGTTGCAAAAGGAAAAAAAAAACCAACCCACCAATGTTATAGTGTTATTTTGGGTTGTGAGAGAACAACTGGCATATCTGAGACAAGGAGGTGATAATCCCCCCGTGCTGGGGTCTCAGGGGTCTTGGCTGGGGCCTGTTTGGGCTGTTGCATGTGGAGACAGGGCTAAATTGGAGTGGGTGTGGGGGTGGAGAGCTAGGGTGATAAGAGATTGAGGGGAAAATGACCTCTGAAGAAGGCCTGAGGGTTATTTCTTCTAAGGCAAGATATGGTGGAGGGGAAAGGGGTATGAGGGATGTGATAACAGCCCTCCAGCATGCAGGAGGCTGCTGGTGGGGGATGCTGCCTGGCTCCTCTCACAGCTTCCATGGGAGCAGGGATAGAGAGGCTTAATTTGCAGTAGAGAAGATTTCACTTAGATATTAAGAAAATACTCTTTAGCTGTAAGGACATCAAGCATCAGGACAAGCCTGGGAAGCTGTGAAATCTTCTCAGAGATTTGTAAATGCAGATCAGAAAAACACCAGCTCCCATCCACCCTCGTGGGGTAGGTGAGGAGCTTATGAGCTGCCTTGGGAACTGGGCTCTTTCCAGGGCTCCTGTTGGGGTGTCCTGCAAAGCTGCCAGCCAGGGGGGATTGAAGCCACTCATTTTCCTCAGGGGGGAAGGATGGTGACAGTTACCTGTCTCTTTGACGTGAGGAGCATCTTTGACACAGTATTTTGGCGTCTCTGTGGAGGTGCTGAGCCAGCCCTGCTGAGACCGTGGGGCAGGGGATGGGGCAGCACCTCTGTGGTGGTGTGGGAGAGGGAATAAATCCTGCACAAGAGGCTGGTGTCGTTTTACCCCCGCATTACAAACTGGTGCTGTTTTCCCGAGTGTGTGAGGGATCCCTGTGGATCTGACACGTGTGCTGACCCCTGCTGTCCCCCTGGCCCTGCAGCTGGCCGAGAGGCTGAAGCTCTGTGACCCTCTGCTCCTGGAGATGCCCGAGCAGGAGCAGGGGCTGGAGCCCGACTGGCTGGAGCAGCTCCGAGCCTGCTGCTGGGAGTGGGAGGTAAGGAGGAGCGAGGATGCAGCTGCTCTGTGCTGTGGTTTGTCTGCAGGAGCATCCTCTCCCCTGAATCCGAGGGGATGGAGGTTCAAAAGCTGCTGTTCTTCTTTGGCTTCTGAGCTCTGAGATGTGGTCTCTGCTCTGGGACCTGCAGATTCAGCAGGAGCAAGGGGCTTGCAGTGCCTGAGGGCTGCAGAGCTTCACACGGGGCAAAGCTCTCTTGTTTTGGCTCAAGGAGGGCAGGCAGGGGCTGCTGGGTGAGTGATGGTCTCCCTTCGCAGGGAGGACATTGCAGAGGTCACTGGTGGGGTGTGGTCACCTTGTGGGTGTACTCTTGGGTCATTCAGCTATGGTCTGGTGCTTGGTTTATTGCTCTTCATTCAGATTTCACAGCTGCTTTTGGTTTTGTGGCCTTTTCCATCTCGCTTCCCCTCCTGCCTGCTCTCAGGGGTGCTGCAGCCCCTCTTGCTTGCTGGGAAAGAGCTGTGTCCATGCTGGTGTGGGTCTCTCCTGCAGCCTGGGGTGGGCTCTGAGCCCCAGATCCACGAGCACTGTGCTTTCCTTTGCACTGGCTTCGTGTTTTCCTCACTCTTTGTCCCGTGCCATCCTTTCTCCTATCCATTTTACCGTGTTTTCCCTCTGCAGGTGGAAGATGATCCTCCCCCAGAGGTGGCACCCGCTCAGCTGGAGCTGCCCTGTGCTGTTCTACCCACAGCAGGTAAATAAAACAGAGCAGCAGGTTGTGGTCTCCCCGGTGGGCTCTCCCTGTGTGGAATTGTGCTGCCATGGGCTGGGAAGCAGCTTCCCAATCCCTGGAGTTTTTACCAGCAGCAGCTCCTCGCTCCTTGCACCCCCCTGGAGCTCAAAGGCTGCTCCTGCCTGGATGCATCCCTCAGGCTCGATGCTGTGTCCTCGTACAAAGGCTGAGTAATTGGGGCTAATTACCACAGCTTCGGGGTCCCTGTGGGGAGCTGTGGGAGGAGAGGAGGAGCTGGGGGTGGGTGCTGGATGAGCCTCCCAGCTGTGCCTCAGGGGAGACGGCCCCATTCCCAGGCAGTCCTCTGAGGATGCAAACTGGAGCTGAACTAAAGGGATTTCACACTTGGAGAGCAAAGGACTCAGGAAGGAGCTCATCCTGCTCTGTGCCAGGCTGCAGGGTGCCTGTTGCTGAAGTCCCAGCATTTCTCCTTCCCTGCTGCCTCTTTGATCCCTTTGCTTCACCCTTTGGTGACCCCAAGAGTCCCCTCCTGTGCCAGCTCACCCAGAGGCATCAAGATGAGGGACACAACCATCCCCTGGTGTCAAGGGAAGAGCAGGGGGGCTTTTCTTTCCCAGCTGGGCAGGCATCCATTGGGATAACCCGCTGAGGAGAAGGCAGGGGCAGGTGTTGCTTCACAGCCACCTCCACCAGCAGGATGCTCCTGCACAGTCCCCTGCTCCGTGGATCTGCCTTTTACTGGGAATGCTGGCGCTGAAGTGTGGAGAGCAGAGGCTGGTGCAGACAGGATGAAACACAACTAATTCCTTCAAGCCGTTTCTTCCTATCAGCTTTCCCTGCTGCTGCCAAATTCCTTCTCAAAGAGCTCTCCCAGGCAGTAAAAAGCATCATCAATCCTGATTGCCTTCTGCTGCTATCAGGGCTGAGACTATCATCTTCCTTCCCTGGAAGGAAGTCGCAGGTATGATGGTCCCACTGGCTTGGCTTCTCTGAACAGCCAGGTCTGCTCCATGTGGTCTCCACAGCTCACCTTCCCTATGCTTGGTCCTTCCCTTCACTGTGAAGGCCATCCAGAGCCACCACCTGAGGGACCTGCATGCAGAGAAAGCTGGCTTGGTGCTGAATCCATCCATCTTGGAAAGACAAAGCCCAAATCAGGTGCCAAGCTGGGATCCACATGGTCCTCCCTGACTTGTTCCAGCTGAGCTTGCCAGGCAGCATGAGTTTGAGCATCCATCCTCCTCCCTGAGGATCCTGAGCATCCATCCTCCTCCCTGAGGATCCTGAGCATCTCCAGGCCATGTGGGAGCAGCTCATGGGTGTGAAGCCAACCCTGAGTGGGCTGGAGGTGATGCTGGCAGCAAAGCAAAGGGTTGGACAGCACTGCATCAAGAGGTGCCATAATCCTTCCCTCTGGGATCTGGGTCCTGCCTGCCATGTCTCACAGCAGTGGGAGAGGAGTTTCCAGTGCCCAGGGTTTCTGGCAGGAGGCTGCCGAGCTGGAATGAGCAGGACACACACCTGGGACCAATGTGTGTGTTAAATAAAACAAATCCTGCTAGCTCAACTTGCCTTTCAAACAAAAAAAATCCCAACCCTGAATAAATCTGCCTGAAGCAAGGAACTCATCCGTGGGTGCTGCTGTGGAACAGGAATGAAGGCTACCTGGTGAATCTTTCCTGCTCAGGGTGTGCAGCAGGAGTGGGGGAAAAGGCTGGAGACCTCAGACTCCTTTGAGCTGCTTGTGGGCCCTTTGCTTCCATAGCAGTCCCCTTCTGAGTTCATTTATAACCTCAGGTACATTCCCAGGATATAAAAAAAATTTCCCCGGTCTTTCCCAGCCCACCTTCCTTGAAACCTCTGGAAAGTTTCTGATACTGTGCTGTGTCCTCCTCCCTTGCCTGGTCCCTGGAGCCTTTCCTCACTCCCCCAGCTCCTGCTGATGTTTAATGGAAAAGGGGAGAAATCTGTGCAACAGCCCGATAGAATGATAAAAAAATTACAAAAATTGTAAACTCATGAGGTGTGGGTTTTTTTTTTTTGGCAGATGAAGAGCCTGGCAATGAGATTCCCCAGAGTGAAGGCTACCAGTATGACCAGTGGTTTGAGCCTGTGCCATCCCAGGGACTCACCTCTCAGGTGGACGTGTCCCTCAGGCCCCCAGCACCCGCTCAGGTGGTGGCATCGCCTCTGCCCAGCGCTGGGAGGGACCTGCAGCCCCCTGTGCTCGGCCAAGAGACACGTGCTCCTCTGGGAGGGGATTTTACTGAGCCCCCTCCACAGCCAGTGCTGCCAGCAGGTAAGTGCTGCAGCCTTGTTTCCCTGCAAAAATCCCAAAATCCCACAATGGTTTGGGTTGGGAAAGGATGGTAAAGATCACCTAGTTCCACCCCCCTGCTACGGGCAGGGACACCTTCCACTGGATCAGGCCCCATCCAGCCTGGCCTTGGACACTTCCAGCGATGGGGCAGCCACAGCTTCTCTGGGCAGCCTGCACCAGGGATTTACAACTCTCACAGCAAGGAATTTCTTCCTTAGAAGTTGCCTTTGAGATGCACCAGTTCAGCCTCACCACTTAGCCCCTGGTGCTGGCAGGGACAGGGACCAGAATGGCCTTTTGCATCTCTTGGCCACCACATGGATGGCTGTGCTCTGGAGAGGGGCATGGTAGAAGCTCTGGAAATACCTCTGATGGATAAATCCATAGCTCCACAGATCAGACCTTGACTCTCTCCTTCCCTGTGCTCCACAGGAGAAGCTGGGGAGCCCTGGCGTGCCAGGCTGTCCCCTGGAGGGGTGCAGCCAGCCCTTCCCACAGAGCAGGTGAGTCAGAGGGGCCAGGGACAGCATCCCACTGAGGGTCCTGGCTGCATCTGGGACACGCTGGCCCATCCTTCCATGCACTGAACTCGCATGGAATCCCCCCATCATGGTGCCAGTTGTTCCCTCGGGTGAAAGCTGTGCCCTGCTGTGGGTGCTCTTGCTGTGTAAGGCATGTGGGGGTCCCTAGGGATGCCTTCCACTAATCTGGGTGTGCAGCAGTCCCAGGGGGCTCTGGCCATGCTCAGTGCAGCTCCTGTGGGAACAGCACGTGGCAGCTTCCGTGTCTGATGGCAGGAGGAGTCACCGACCAGGATTCGGACTCCCTCGGAGACCTCCACTGTCTCCCTGGGGGACAGCCGGCCCTCCCTGGACAGCGAGGATGAGGACACTGCTGAAGAGCAGGCAGAGCCCATGAAGCCAGAAGAGGACAAGGTGAGCATGCCAGAGCCATCATGAGCCTCATGCACTGACCTTGCCTGTCCCTGGAAAAATGGCACTTGGAGGACCCTGGAATCCACCCCTTCTTATCCCTTTCCACTCTTTTCCTCCATTTCCCAGAGCTCTGGATTCAGGTGGTTTGGCTGGTTTCGGTCGAAACCCACCAAGGAAACTTCTCCCAAAGCTGAGTCGGAGACAGGCTCAGACTCTCCCACATCAGGACCACAGGTAGGGGACAAGAAGCCATCCTGACCCCGGTGACACGCAGGGTGCAGCTGTGAGAAGGGGTGACACATCTCCCCATCACCCACTGCTTCTCCCTCTGTCCTGTGCAGGGGCCATGGCCATTCTGTGTGGGGGCAGATCGGCACTGGGAGCCCTTTTAGCCTGGAAGTGAATCTTTGATTAATGATAACTGTAAATTCATATAGCCTCCTCCATCCATGAGGTCATGCAAGCCCTTGGCAAACTCTGCAGGGACCGCTTGCCCTCCGCTGGAGCGGAACACAGCAGCTGTGAGCAGCACTGCTCTGGCAGGTTTTAGGAGATGCAGGGAAGGGAAAACCTCTTTAATTGGAAGTGCAGCAGTGAGGGGGAAGCAGCCATGCGTGGTTATCCCAAACCTAGCCAGCTCCTCAGGGCGTCACATCCCTGATGGCTTGCAGCGAGAACCTCCCCTGGAAATTTCTTCCTGCTAGAGAATGATCTACAGTCCCAGAGCAAAAGATGTTGGGATATTCTTCTAAAACTAGCAGGAGATGAAGAAAAGAAGGGGACCCATGGACCTTGGCCCCTCACGCTGTGCCCAGGCTTGGTGTCCAGCCTCCTGCCTGATGTTGAACCCTCAGGCTGGTTTAGCTTTGTGCCCGAGTTGCTTGCCCTGACCCTGCAGCCCCTCCTTAGCCGTGTTTCCTGCAGCTCCTGGGGTTCCTCTGCAGCTGGACGGGTGCAGATTGGGTACCCCAAAACCCTGGTCTGATGTCTGGTGCAGAGGTCTTCTCCCAGCTCAAGGAGCTTCTGCTCTAAACGGATGGATGTGATTTCAGGAGCAGACGTCACCATCCCCACCCATTTCCCCTCTGCCAGCTGGGACAAACCCTTTGGCTCAGCCTCTCTCCAGGAATCCCGGTAAATATCGCACGCTTCCCCTCACCTCTCTCCCCGTTCAGCCTTTTACAAGCTTCTCCTCTTCATTTTATTTTGTTTTTGGTTGCTGGCCCTAGGAGGAATGCAGGGTGAAAGTACCTTTGCTGCTAGTCCAGTGTCTGCAGAGGTGAAAGGCTCATGGGAGAAGGACGGAAGGCAGCCAGCAGGGCAGCAGGTGAGGAGAGGAGAGGAGGGAATTGTATCCCTGTGTGACAGGGGTGTCCAGGACACCTCTCTGCTCGGGGTGCCTGCTAAGTTTCTCTCCCTTTGGTCCTTCCAGACCGGCTACCCCGGACCTCTGCCACCACTGGCTTCAGTTCCTCTCTTCAACCCTTCCCAGGTCACTCAGGTGAGAGCATTTTCCTGAGGCTGTGGCTCCTGATTTTGGGGAGCAGGTGTCTCGTGGATTTTGGGGTGGTGCCAGATTTCAGGTGATCTGCTCTGGGCAGGGGGCTTTAGGTGATACCTAGATACCTGGGAATAAGGGTTTTTTATAAGTAAATCAGTTGTGTGAGGACAGCGATGGGAGGGAGGGTGCGATGAAGGAGTGAAACGTAGGGAGGATGGTTGTGGTTGCATCCTGACGATGACAAATCAGCATTTTGGGGGGCAGCCCATTGCTCACACCACCTCTCTCTGTGTTCCCCAGCTCGCTGCTCGACCCACCCAACCCAGGCTGCTTTCCCGGCACCGCTACCCCAACCCTCTGTGAGGCGGCGGGGGGGGACGGCAGAGACCGATTACAAGAAGTTTTTTTTTAACCAAAATGGTGTTTGTGGTTATTTTGGAGGGAGTAGCAGTGGTTGGGCCTGCTTTGAGGAGGGTGTTGTAAAATAAATAAAGGGGAGGTTTCTGGGTTTAGAAGTCAATAAATGGGGGGTGTGAGGCTGGGAGGGGGGTGAACAGTTTGGCCACTTAAGTGGGAACCCACGCCTCTACCTTCCTCCTCCCCAAAAATTAGGCCTGGTTTGTCTAACTCAGTGTTGTCATCTTTTATGTGTGGTTCCTGAAGTCCAGTCTAGTATTTCTTTTTAGCTCTCTTTGCTAACATTTAGGTATTTGTACATATATATTTTTCTATATATATTTAGAAATATATGTTTATTTATAAAATATTTATTAAAAAGCCTGGTGCATACATACATATATATATAAATATATATATA